>APFE031659583.1:120469-152582 GCA_000404065.3 Pinus taeda
ATCATAGATGTATGTATCTTATAGGATTACTTGAATTTGACTGTTGCAAATATAACAATGATAATAACCTTGAAAATCAATATGATAACAACAATGAAGAAACCCAAATGATTATGAATCTGAAATATAAAGCAACATTAATGAATCTAAATTTGAAAACCTTGAAAAATCACCTTCTATCTAATTTTTTAATGAACATGATGTGTTGTCAAATCTTGAAGATCATGAACAAGTTAATTCTCTTTCTTTAACATAATATCATACAATACTCTCTCTATGCGTAACCCTCCCTCTTGTTCTTTTGTTTCATCTCTTGCTCTTTCTGAATCATTTTGGTCATCCTCTTTATCTCAGTGCATCTTGTCATTTGCATCTACATCGCCTCCTCTGTTATTCCCCCTAATACTTCACCCTCATATTTTTTCCAATACGCGTCCATCCTTCTCGGATCCTCCCCCGTCTGTCCATTCAATGGAGGCATCGGTTATTTCATGCCCATCCAAATCCTACAACCTCCTCTCCTTGGACAAATCCTCTTCCATGGAGGCCTATGGTATTGGTACCATTCCTCTTCCCAATCCCTCCAAACATTCTCATATCTCCAAGGCCATCCATCAAGCTGGTATCGATGTGGCAGAGGGCCAAAAAATCTCCATTGATTGGGTTCTTAGAGCACAGAGCACCTTATCATTATCTCCCCCATGAAATGATTATCCCTTAATTGTCGTGGGATGGATAACCTTTCCAAAAAGCTAGCCTTTAAGATACTTTTGGAAACTAAATGGATGGATGTCCTATTTCTGGAAGAAACCCTTGGCCTTATTGACTTGGTTATCCCTGTGATGGAATCCCTTGTACCTGGGTGGAAATTTCATGCCCTAGATGTTCGTGGGTGATCAATGGGTATTGCCTTTGGCTTTAATTCTAGAGCTATAAGGATTTTAAACATCTGGGGAGGGGTCGGTTTTATTGGTGTTGATATATTCTCATCCGAATTGGGGAAGGAGCTTAGATTGATTAACATGTATGGCCCCTGTCACAACCAGGCTGCATTCTAGAACCAATTTTTCAGTTCATCCCTATTACAAGCTAACAATATCATATTGGGAGGATACCTCAATTTTTCTATTGGACATGTAGAATCCTGGGGACACAATGCCCAGATTAACCCTTTATCTAACACCTTGGAAGCCCTATTGGATAACCACTAGCTTATTGATATCCCTATGGCTTGACTACAACCTACTTGGAGGAACTGAAGGACTGGAGTGGCCATGTTGGCTCAAAGTCTAGACCATTTTCTCATCAAAGAACCGCTTATTGGGGTCCTTTATAACTACAAACAATGGGTTGGATCGGGGGGACTATCTGACCACTCTCCCATTTATCTTGAGATTGCTGGTCATGTTCGCAAACCAAAATCCCCCTTTAAATTTAATGCCACATGGTTAAAATACTTGGACTACATCCGATTAGTCTCAGAATTTTGGAAGGCTCACCCCCTGACTCTGGTCAATCTATCTCTAAAGGTTTCTCCAAACAACATTCTTATACTTAAGCGATTAACCATTGGTTGGGCCAATGACAAGAAAAAGAAGGATGACCTTAATCTATACAATATTGAGCTTGAGCTCGCCAATCTGGAAGATGCTAATGGGCATGGATACTCATATGTTGATGCCAAAACTCACCTCATTAGACCCGAGGCCGAAAGGAATAGGATTCTAAAACACAGGGAAGAAACATGGTGAATCAGGAGTCATGTCAGCTGGCTACAAGAGGGGGATGATAATAAGAAGTTCTATCATCATTTTTCAAATGGGCATCGAGAGATCAATACCATCTGGTAGATGACCAATGAAGAAGGTAAGAGAGTCCACTCCTTCAATCAACTTTCATAACTCATCACTTCTCCTTCAGTCATCTTTACAAGGCCCCTCATGAAGCATCACTTGTTGAGATTATCATGGTGGCTGGTCTCTTTTCTAGGTTTGTTGATCAGGATGTTGTTGAGGATCTCAATAAGACAATATCTATGGGGGAGTTGGAAGGCACATTAAAATGGTTTAAAAAGGACAATATCCCTGGCCCTGATGGACGGATGGTCGAATTCTACTTGGATTTATTTGAATTACTTGGGAAATATATGCTTCAAGTAATTGAAGACTGTAGAACCAGGGGCCAAATGTATGATTCTTTCAACTTGACCTTCATTGCTCTCATCCCTAAATCTGGTTCACTTGATACTTTCAATGACTTTTGACCCATCTCACTCTGCAATTGCATTTAAAATATCATAGCCAAGACCATTGCTAATTGCCTCATACCTATCCTATCTGCTCATATATCACCTGAATAGTTTGCATTTCTTAATCACCATCAAATACATGATGCTATTGGCACTACATAAGAGGTTCTACACTCCATTAAGATTAAGGAGTTAAAAGGAATGATCCTCAAGATTGACCTAGCAAAGGCTTTTGACCGTACCAGTTATCTATACTTTATAATGCTCCTAGCCCATCTAAGGTTCCCCTTGGACTTCATCAACTAGATCATGTGCTGCATCACCAAGGTCTCCTATAGTGTTCTTATAAATGGATTTGCCTCCCCTTTTTTCCATGCTGAACGTGGCCTTAGAAAGGGATGCCCCCTATCTCCCCTACTCTTTCTTCTTGTCATGGAAGGTCTAAACGAGATTATTTTTGAAGATCATAGACTTGGTCATCTCCAAGGCATTAAGATCACCAACAAATGCATCCTTACACATATTCTATTTGCCGACAATGTATTAATCTTCTTCAACAGGTGTATTGTTGTTTCATCAACATTTCTATCATTATTGCAATTATTCAGCCAAGCCACTAGTATGGAGTGTAATGCTTGGAAATCTACCATCTCATCTGTAGGATGCTTGCCACATGAGATTCATTATGGACATTAGAGATTTCCCTTTACACTTTTACCTTTTGATGACAAAATTAAGTATCTTGGTTTTTGACTCAAACCTTTTCATTACAAGATTGTTGATTGGACTTGGTTTGTTGCCAAGATTGAAAGGAGATTAAATATTTGGCATCATAAATATCTTTCCAGAGCTAGATGACTCATACTAATCAAATCAGTTTTGGAAGCCACTCCGGTCTACTAGATGTCCATGGCCTGGATTCTAAGGGGATCTTGTCGAGAATTCAACAATTGTGCTACAGATTTATATGGAAAGGGAAACATGATGGTCATATATATGCATGGGTTCGTTGGGACCTGATTGCACTTAAGAAATGGGGAGGTTGGGGACTGAAAAACCTTGAATCCTTCTTTAAAGTATTTGCTGCCAAGATGGGTTGGAAAATCCTCGCTACAAAAAGTTTATGGATTGAGGTGGTTTATCAAAAATATATCTAGCCCCTTCACACACTTGAATGGATCAGACTCCCCACTTGGAACTGATTGAGCATCTCATCCATTTGGCATGCTGTCTTAAATTCCATATCTTATATATGTGATGGACTGACTTGGAGAATAAGGTCTAGCTCCTCAGTTCGTGTTGGTATGGATCCATGTTCTAGATAGGCTCCCTCCTGATCTCATTCATTACTTAACTAATGCTGGTTTTACATATCTTGATCAAATCACATATCCAGAGAATTCTAACATATTTTCTCAGGCATGGAAATATACTTTTCAACTTGGCATTCCTGACAATTGGCACCTAGATTGGCTCAACTACACTAATGCTCTTGCTGAATCACATGTTAGGTTAACTGACGATGAAGATTAAAGCATCTAGGTACATGCCAAGCATGGTAATTATGCTCCCAAGGATGGCTATACTATTGTTTATGCAACACATAAGCCACTAGTTATGGACTAGTGGTGGAGCGTTTTGTGGAAATTGAAGGCCCCGCCACGAACTAGACTTTTCATTTGGACTGTCTTCCACTACAAAGCTCCTACGAGATAAAACTTAAAGAATCAATCCTTCCATGGCCCTACCTGGTACGTTCTTTGCCGACAGGATTCTGGGACTATTGACCATCTCTTCCACTGCCCCTCCTTTTTGGCTTTTTGGACACATATTCTCACCTCCCTCTCTATCACTTTTTGATGGTAGGGGTTCTCCATCCTAGAGGCATGGTAAGCATGGTGGACCTCTACCAATCCTCCTAAAGTTAGGAACCTTCCTCTTTTGGTTTGCTAGTCTATTTGGCTAATTCATGACAAATCCACTTTCAAAGATATTGAACCTCACTCAACTCAGGCTTTTGCACATGTTTTATCCCTATTCTCCAGCATACCGATGATGACTGACCTGTACCCCAGCGAACCATCATTCCTGAAGTCATTGAGACGAACCTACAATGGGCCTATTTTGATGGATCTGCCCAGGTATATGGCTGTGGGGGAGGAGCCCTCTTACATCTATTAGATAACCATTTTTTAAAAATTTAGATGGGATTGGGAATGGTACTAACAACTTTATAGAATTGATCACACTCAGACATCTTTTTCATTTTTCTTTAGAAAAGGAGTGTAGGAATATACAAATATTTGGTGACATCTAAGATCATTATAAATTGGTTCAACAATACATCTATTTGTCATGTGCACACACTAACGAATATATTGGATGAGGCACTACTTTTGAAATCCCACTTTGACTCTCATTTGGTGATTCGTAAAGCCGCAGCAAGTTCGAACGGGTAGTTTCCTTCTCTCGGTATGGCATTGATGACGAGCTATTCTTCTTCTCGTTTGGCGGTAAGTCCTTCTCTCGCGTCCATTTGTTGTCATCACATCTACAGGGAGCGCAACTAGATTTTCGATCAGTTATCCAAGGAGGTTGCGATCTAGCCTAGGGGCTTATGGCTGACGTAGGAACAAAGGGGATCAGACTTCTATTAGTACTACCACTGACCATACATTGAACAGAGGATACAGGGGCCTGATAGGACCTGATTTCATGGGTCTTTATTGATAGTGCATTTTGTATCCAGTATAGTTTTATGTATAGATCTATTTTTGATGTGTAATTATCACTAGAGCACCCTATGGGGTTTTTTGTACAAGAACATTTGAAGGTGGAACACCACAACTTACAACATATGCTTCTTTAAGCATCTACAATATCTAATTTTCAACATATTAAAGGAAATTACGATTTTTCCTTGGGGAAGAAATATCATACAACACACTTATGCTTAAATAAATCTTCAGATTCTATAACTCCCAATGGTTCTTACCTATCTTTGATTTTATGTTTAGAAAAGGACAATAACAAAAATAATAAAGGAGATGTTACGACATGATATACTTCACTACATGTTGTATAGGTTTCTCCCACCTAGACCTTTTCACTTTGTACCTCTTTGCATCATATCAATAAACTGGCCTTATTTATTTTCCTATATTGAATAATTCTTTAATTAATATTATTACCAGGGAATATCGCCCGTGGTGAAAGGGAGGCCAACACTTTTCACCTATAGCGAGAGGATCTAGGATCCTCAATGATGTGGTATCATGCTATCCTCAGTTACCGGGACAATTTGAGCACCAACACACTCCAAGGTGGTTACAATGCTTAGTTACTTCATTTGAATTAGATAGGAGTCCCAAGCATATTTTAATATTTAAAATGGGAGTTTGGAAATGGAACTTGTACTAATTACGTGATAGGTGTTCATCTGTAGGGTTTGGCTGGGTAGATTCAACCAATCAAATAAGCTTATTTTTGTCCCCTTCCTTCAAACCAAAAATTGACACGCCCATGCTTTTCCTCCGAGATTAGGGAAGATGCAAAAACTGGGAAAGCTAGCTAAATTGATATGACGATGCTTGTCCTCAAAGCTTGGGGAGATTTTTTCTTTAAAAAAAACAAATCTTTAGTTTGATACGTATGAATCTTGGTACTTTATAGGCCGGTGCTTTTCCTCCAATCTTAGGGATGCTGCAACAACTAGGAAAGATGGAACTTAGCAATAACCAACTATGTGGAGAGCTTCTTCTTGAAATTGGTTCCTACAACTAGCTTGGGGAGATTTTATCTTTCAAAAAACGAAATATCCAATTCGATACCTAGGAATCTCGGTACTTTATTAGAACTTAATTATTTATACCTTTTGGACAATATTCTCATAGGGTTGATTCCTTCTGAGCTCAGGAAGAAAAAATTTAATATCTTCAATGTCTTGAAAAATCGTTTGTCTGGTAGAATTCCTTTCACGTTTGAGAGTCCAGTGTATGTAAAAACGTTTTTTGGGAAATCCCAATTTCTATAGCCAGGACATTTTTAATGACATGGCATATTGTTCTAAAGAACAGAGGGAAAACACATGTACAGGTCTAGGTGGTGGCTTCTTCATTGCTTATTTATGTAGCTCTCATTATTTTCATATTTGTATTCACGTGGTTTTAGGGAAGGTGTCAAAGCGTTGCAAATTCAAAGAAGAGGAAGACCATAAACAAACCTTCATGGATGTTGACTTCATTAGCTTTAGTTGGAGTTCAAGAAGCTCCAGAAATTGAATTATTAAAGCAATTTAACCCTATCATGGTAATAGTATTTCTGGATTTTCTCTCCAACCCTTGACCTAGGTTTTTCCAATAGAGCTCATAAAGCTCCATAAACTGAAGGGATTTAACCCTGTCATGGTAATAGTTTTTCTTACTTTTCCCTCCAACCCTGGTTCTAGGTTTTGCCATAGAGCTATAGGTCCATGCTAAAAAATTTAGCTTATCCCGAGGATTTAGGTGGATTGGCTAAGCTTGGTTTTTTTGCTATGTTATGAGGTTGAAATTATTGAAGGGTAGGGTGGGTGCCTGTGTCAACAAGAGGGTTATCTAATATTCTGAATCTTGTCGTTGCTTAGGTCTAGGGTCTAAAGAACTAGTGCTACAAAATTTTTCCTGCTATGAACGCCTTCCTCTGTCCTAGCCATTGAATATTACATTTTCTATGCTAAAGGTAGCCCTCCACATTTTTTCTTATGTCCCAATTGCCAACTCTTTTACTATCCTTGAAATATGGTATTATGACATTTGTGCATAATTTGATGGGAGTTAGTCTTATATCATTTATGGTGAAGCAATTTTTGGGGAGTATTCTTATTAGTTCCAATCCTCTTACAGTTACCAATTTGGAAATATGGATTAGCTGCCAGAGAACAATTTCTTAGAGGATTCATTATTTCTTTGGTTGTGTTTAACCTATGATACACAAATTTTTGCTAACAAAATATATTACTTGATTTTCTTTGGTTGGAACATAACCTTTTGTTGGGGAATTCACTACTATGGAGTGATATTGCAAAGGAGGAAATGAAGAAGAAAAAGAAAAAGGATCCAAACAAGCCAAAGAAATCTTCTCTGACGTATATTTTATGGTGCCAAGAACAATGGAATCTGGTAGGTCTTATTAGCAAAATGTAGGTGTGGAAGGAAATACTATGCAAATTATTAAGGGAAATATCCCAAAAGTCATCGAAGAGTGGTGTTTGATTGAATTCCTTACAATATAAGGCCGGAATAGAATTCAGATGGCTTGGGAACTTCAGTCTTCAATATTCACACATGTGCCTACTAAATATGCATTTTCCTCATGTCATAGACCATATTGGTATTTTCTAAGGCAAATGGAATATTTGATTCTCTTATAATTTCATTTTGCAAATTAATTATGGAATTAGAAGAAAAGATATGATTTTTATTATACGAATGTTTCACATGTTTCTTCAAATTTTTCATTTTAATCATTTTCTCAAATTTGTTATGTTATGCTACCAACAGGTGAAACCAGAGAATCCAAATGTTGTTTTCAAGGATATGGGATCCATTTTGGGAGAAAAATGGAAAGCATTGAGTGCAGAAGAGAAGAAACCATATGAAGAGAAATATGAGGTTGAAAAGGAAGAATACTTACAGGTAAATTCTGAAACCCTCAAAGTATATATACTATGGACCTTTGTGTGTTCCATGAGACATTTGAAGGGCTTATCAGTATTGTGATTTTGAAGGTTGTGAGACGAGAGAAGCGTGTTTCTGAAGCACTGGAGCTTTTCCATTATGAATAGAAGCAGAAGACAACACTTGAACTTCTGGAACAATATCTATAAGACTAGAAGGTAAGGCCCATTAAATTTTCTCCATGATTACGATAAGGGAATGAAGACTACAAACTCCAACAACTCTCTAAAAAACGTTGAAAAAATGTTTTTAATTTTGGGCGGTTGAGAGCAAGGGTTCAAATATAACTCTGCAAGTACCTACATTCTCTTTGTGACTTGGGATGTCACCATGGTCGTGTGTATAACACACAATGATCCTTCTAACCTATTGTGAGAAAATGAAGTAGAAAAATTTCCCATTAGTTCATTTGGGTATTTCCTTACACATTTTAAAAATGAAAATCCAATATGCATGTGAACTGTTGTGTAAGTATGCTTATAAAAAACTTTTCTAGCCATGTTTCGGTTATTACAGGATGTAAAGGGAAAGGATAAGAGTAAATGAAAGGCATGGTAGGTCAATGATATGAGAGAGTCTCAGACACAAAATTCCATACGGTGGCACAACTCCCAAATAGAACGAAATATGAGTTTGCTAATCCACGTGGGAATTGCCTTCATCTCACTCTGGGTCACCTCCAAATTAAATTTCAATTCACCCTTCACTTATGCGATAGAATTTATTTCTCTATAAGGTAATTCATGGGTTTTTTGTTGTTTTTTCTATATCCTTTTCCCTAGAAAACAATTGCCTCAGTGGTAGCAACATCTATATCTAGTTTTTTCTACACAGACAACATAATCGGAGTCCAGCCCAATGTGACTCATACTGATATGGGTATAAACAAGTATTTTGAGTTAGCTTCTTGCTATGCATGAGATCTAGAAATGGTTAGGTATTATTCTCATTATAGGCACTGTGTTGAGACATATGGGTCTCTTGCACTTAATTGCTTGAAATGGTTAGGCAATCTATTGATTGGTGTGGTCTGAATGTTTAGTTTAAATCTGCACAATTCGAGATTTTAGGTGAAATTAATGAGTGTGCCAAAGGTTGAAATATATGAATTTTATTTGGGCTAATAATAATTGTTTGCACTCCAATAATATAATAAGCATGAAATAATACACCCAACATAAAATGATCAAGGCAGAGTTCCTCATGTATCCATTGAACTTTAATACACCCAAATGAAAGTAAATAGAAAACTATTCATTCAAAGCACAATAGAAAGTTCTAAAACAATTATAAGATCGCAACCCAAATGGGATCGTACTTCCTAATAATCACAAAGCAATATCAAAAGCATGGATTTACTATCAATTACAGGAAGCCCTAGAGGCAGAGTTGAAGATTGTCGTCTGGTGAAGGACCTAGGTTGAAGGGAGGTGTTGGAAATATCTTCGTGGATAGCAAGTTAAGTAACCCTACTTTTGAGTAAATGTTAAACATTTTATCATTAAATCAACTTATCCACTTTTAAAGAAATATAGTATTTTATTAAGATGGTCTATACATTGAAAAATACATATATACAAAATCCAAGGGGATTATTCTTTTTTAACATGAACTGGTAGATAATTTTGTGTTATGCAAAAAAAGGCCAAGAGTGTTGTCAATCAACAGGCTTTTAACATTTCCCAGAAGTTCTTAATTATATTCCATGTTGTATTTGAAGCAAAATAATCACTAGCATGTTAGATAAACTTGACCCTATGGTGGAGTTGAGGTTATGTCAACAATTATGGCTAACAGTTGTGGTTTTGGGCACCTAGTATTGGTGACTCATGATATTGAGCCCATGGTATTACATGTAGTTGAAGCCCTCAAAAGGCTTGTGTATTCTCCATTGTAGGTAGCCATGGTTGAGCGGTGAAAGCTCAGGTTGTTGGCCGGCTTGGCTGTGTCTTAGCCAAGGACAATAATAGATCTATTGTTGGTTGGTTTTTCCCCCAATTGGGGTTTTCCAGAGAATCATGGTGTACATGGTTTGAATGTCTATTTCTTGATTGATATATTTATTTCTCTTGAACCCTAACAAGTGGTATCAGAGCTCTGGTTGGCAAGGGCCTTGGCTAGCTATTTGAAATGCTGGTTGGAGCAATAGCTCATTGCACAAACCAGTAGTGTTCGTTGAGTGATGGTTTGATGAGGAGAAAGAAAAAAATGAAAAATTAAATGCAGAGGTACTGCCCACGGAGGAGATGGAAGCGCCAGCGGAGGGTCACCGGGTGAAAAGAAACCACGGGGAGCAAAAAGAAAATGAAGAATTAAACACAGAGGTAGTGCCCACAGAGGAGGTAGCAGAAGCGCCAGCAAAGCGTTGCGGGTTGAAAAGAAACCACATGGAGGAGGAGCAGAAGTGCCAGCAAAGCATCGAGCTAAAAAGCTGCATGATTCACTCGCAGAGGCACTGAGTGTGTAGATTCGAGTTTGAAAGGCTCTACACACAGGTTGTAGGTACATGTTCTTTGACCGACTTGGATAGACTCTGGGCTTGATGAGACTAACATCATCTAGGCCTCCGCTGCCTCAAAACCTCCTGATTTTTGATGCTGATGAAGATGGCGGAACAGAGCAGGGTTTCCAGAAAATGAAAAAGGAAATGGGGCTTAGTGTAGGCCATGGTTCTGCACACAAGGTATCCCTGTCAAAGGACCAGAGCGTGCCATCCACGGTGCTTGCACTTACCTCGAATGTCCAGCCCCAGGCGGGTGAGTACACCAAAGAAAAGCTTCTGGAGTTGCAGAAAAATACCAAGAGCCTAGGGGGCTCGAAACCTCAACCCCTGGCCGAGAGTAATAAGCCCTCTGAGACTGTGGTTGTGTTGAAGGGTTTAGTTAAGCCATCTGGCGAGGGCAACAGGTTGGGATTAAAAATGCTTGGTTAAACTTGCAGTGGTTCAAGTTGTGTGTCGGTCAAGATAGCAACAAAATAAAAATAAAATGAAAATTTTCATGTAAATGGGTATATGACTGTAAGACCTGGTAAGGCATGCGTACCCCAGTAAATCACTAGTAAAATCTGAATGTCCACTTGGGTGATATGGGGATGCATGTGGTGGTATGATGAAGCATGCTGAACTAGGACAGCTTGTGAGATTATCAAATACCCTAACATTGACTGGGTAGGGCCTGAAGGTGAGTGGTGGCTGGCTCACTTGGCAGATTTGGCTAGATTTGGCAAAGGAAAACCTAAAGTCAAGTTTAAAGGGGGGATTGTTAGATAAACTTGACCATATGGTGGAGTTGAGGTTATGTCAACGATTATGGTTAACAGTTGTGGTTTTGGGCACCTAGTATTGGTGACTCACGGTATTGAGCCCATGGTATTACATGTAGTTGAAGCCCTTAAAAGGCTTGTGTATTCTCCATTGTAGGTAGCCATGGTTGAGCAATGAAAGCTCAAGTTGTTGAAAGCTCAGGTTGTTGGTCGGCTTGGCTGTGTCTTAGCCAAGGACAATAATAGATCTATTGTTGGTTGGTTTTTCCCCCAATTGGCGTTTTCCAAAGAATCACGGTGTACATGGTTTGAATGTGTATTTCTTGATTGTTATATTTATTTCTCTTGAACCCTAACATAGCATCCTATTTGGCAAGAAAGAGAAATATCCATCAATGTCAAAACATCCAGTAACTGCTTTCTTTGCATTCATCAATGAACATCGTGCTGTGTCACTAGCAAACAATCACAATGTTTTGTAGATTTGTACTGTTTTAAAACCCTTAGTAGTAAACATCATTTTTTGTCATTTTGATTTCTCTAGCTATCTTTTATTCATGGATGAGTTGTGACAGATTACAAAATTTTGGAGGAGGAATGGAAAAACATGACCAAGGTATGGAAAACACCATATGAATAGGCACATTCTCATTCTTTGTAGAATTAATGATAATACTATTATCACTAAATGCATTGCCTAAGGCCCTATCATAAATATGGTCCTTAAGCTCTCAAATTCATTCCTTTGGAATGTAACGTAGCCTGATCCAGTAATAGGATTTCGTCAAGCCATTCACATTTGAAATTCCAACCCCTTGAATGGCTACAACAATAGTCACTTTCAAGGTTCGGGTAGTTTGGTGGTCCAATTCTCCCCCCATTTCTAGCGTTAACCAATGTTTTTGATTGTTATATGTATAAAACACATTGGATTTGGGTTTTTGAGTGGGGTTCTTTTGGAGTTGGGATGATTTAAAGATTCAAAGAATCATGCAGAAAAAGGATGGATACTCAAAGGGCATGGATGAATTTAACAAGCATGGTTTATAAATCCTTACTTTAGATCCTTTTAATGAATTTTGTATGACAAGAACGGTCTATATTTTCATATAGAGGCATTTATAAGTTCTCTCTTATATTATAAATATAAGACAAATTGTGAAAGGATTGGATTTTATAGATATGGATTCAGTTATTTTTTGAATTTTATGCTCTTTATTTAACTGCATATCTTAAAAGAAAAGTTTTTCCAATGTTCAAACTGAACATTTTTCTTGAATCGTCTTAAGCAGAGGATAGCTAATGAAGATCGGGTGAACCTAAATCTCAAACCTGAGTATGGAAATTTCACACTGTCTCCTCAGCTGGAAAATAAATAAGCTCACAAGGCCATGCTTGGCCCATATTTATTTGTGTCCCCTCACTGTCATAACAGGTTTAATAGGATCTTTCAATTCGATTTGTCTCAAGTGTTAGATGTCATATATGGTGTAAGTTTAGATCAGAATCATACTCAATTTTTTTTTGAAAATAGATAAGGGAATAAAATCCTTTGCATGATCAAAAAGAAGAGAAAGAAGTATTTTCTTCAACATTCAAAAAATCCGAGCAAAGTCAATGCTACCTTGGAGCCAACTGAAATGTCAAGGTGGTCATTGGAAGGGAGGCTAGTGTGAAAAATAATAGAGGGTATAAAATATTATAAGAAAGTTCCTCGTAACATTAAAATGTGAAGATATGAATGATTTTAGAGTTTATTACTTGATTTGATTTCAGAAGTAGGTGTTCTTCACTCGAGGTTGCTTAAAGTCACAATCTACAAGCCACTAAAACCAACAAATGGAAGGTGGTTTGTAAAATATTCCTTGCTATTCTTCATCAATGAATGGTGCCTTTGAGACAATCTTAGGGTCAATAATTGAAAGGCAAGTGTGGAAAGCAGTATAGGCTACTTTCTTTTGACATTAAATTGCGACGATCTCAACTTTTATGGTAATTGTTTAAATTAATATAATATATTCCTTTTGTATCTTTTTTGAAGAAATATAAATTTGAAACTTAGCTGCTAGTATCAACTATAGCTGAGAAAATCCCCAAAAGTATATGAACTTCCATTTTTTAATTGCATCATTTTAATGAGTCAGACCATTTTAAAATTTTCTTTAGATATTCTGTAGTGTCATTGCTTGTTTAAAGGAGGTTCCCTCTGAAAATGCCTTTAAAGTCCTTAAATGTTATTTCTTAGAAAGTGACACTCAATTTGTTTTCACCTTCATGTAAATAGCCTTTTTGCAGCATAAATAGTGTCTTGGATGTGATGCTCTCGTAGCTGATTCAAAATCACATCTCATTTGTATGTTACTAAATGTGTGTTTCTATGAGACATAATCCATATATTAGAAATTCACAACGTAATACATATTACTTTTTTTTAGTGTCAAATGAAGCACTTGAAGAAGAGTTTGTTTTTTCTTTTTATTTTTCTTTTTGTTTTTGTTTTTAGACTTAGAGAAGTGATAAAAATTGGCAGTTCTTGTGCTGAGATGAAAAAAAAGGCAAATTATGAGCAAGTATTGTGGAAACAGGTTTTCCATTGCATACTTGAAAAATAAATGCTAAATGAGGTGAAGAAACTGCACAAATTTATTCCATTACTTCAAAGTAGCATATTTACATGATGAATAACTACAAGCTTCTCTATATCCCTTGTAACAACATCATTAATGCGTGAACTCACATAAGCATTAACAAAAAAGTTACAAGATAATGCCAAACTTCTCAGATAGATAAACCATGCAACATGATCTTTGTGGCAAGGTTATTTATACCCTGGTTTCTGTAATAGCGTTGGAGCAAGTTGTTTATAGTACACATCATTCTACATATTACACGTGGACAAAAAGTCACTCATCTACATAGAGACATCAAAGGTGATTATAAATGAAGGATACCAAATATTCCAGAAGCTTAAAACTATGAAAGAAACTTTCAAGTGGTTCATAATTGCAAAGTTATTCCAACTTCATTATACAAACCATCAATGTCTTCATCAACCTACAATTCAACACGTTTTAACTTTGAACTGCTACAATAAATTAATTAAACCTCATCCAACATGTTTTAACTTTGAACCAACTACAACAAATTAACAAAACCTCTTAAACACATTGTTGATTTTAACTTTGAACTAGTTACAACAAATTAACAAAACCTTTTAAACACATTGTTCATCTTCTCTTTCTACAGTGTCCACTTGCTCCTCCATCATCAAACTAGGAAAACTCCTCTTCCTTTAAATATTCAATCATTTCCTTCCCTATCTCAACTTTTGAACCAACAAAATATCTTGATTCTACTAAGGCATTATTGGTATCCCTTCTAACAACAACCCAAATAGTGCAAGGAATCGTGGTGAAAGGTTATGGAATCCAAACACTTGAGAATGATGTCATGGCATATTAATTCATACAAGAAAGGAAGAACTCAACTATAGGTTCTATTGTGTGGAGAGCTCTAGTGAAGGATTTCCCTTCAGTTGGTAAATGCTCAACATAAAATATTGGAAAAATAAATAGTGTGAAAATAGCAGAAGCACCCTCGATTGGCTGCAAAGGAAACTATGGACTATCTAAGGAGGAGATGATAAGATACATTGATCTCGTAGGAATTTGTTCTATGGAACATGCAACTTCAAATGATCACAGAAATGATTGGTATCAGGCCTAGAAGTTAGCAAAATATTTGGACTTACATGTGGCAAAAGCTTAGGAATGGAATCATTTTGTTTGAAGCCTAAATTACAGTACCAAATTTTGGAATCATGATGACTTAATTAAGTGGTCCAAAAACCAAAGGGTTGGACAATGTACTGCAAAATTGGGGTACAAGGAAAATATGGAAGAAGTTTTGGTTAGGGAAATATCTTGGTGGTGGAGCTTAGTTTAGAATTTAGAGATTATTCTAAAAGGTATCATTTTCTTTGGTTAAATTTAGCTAACAAAAATTTAACTTGGGATAATTGCCAAAAGAGAAATATGTAGGGCCTTGGAAGATGTATATCGTGTAAAACCAAATGAGGAATTTGTGGATCGCTTGTTTATTCCTTGTTCCTTTTCTAGAGTTGTTTGGTTTGAGATATTGTAGATTACAAGTGGGAAAAATAAATTGGAGTAGAGGGGATTTGTTAGAATTTTTTTTTACCCTAGGATAGTAGATAAATCAATAAAAGTTTTCATGATTTTACCTTGCTTTGTGACTTAGGGTATCTAGATATCTATAAATATAATGATCTTCTAAGGCTTACAGTTGCGCCTAGCATAGATGGCCTATGAAATTAAGATTACCTGCAATGAAAATTGATATTCCACCAAAGAGAATCTAGTCAAAATTTTAAAGGATAGATAAATCATGCAGAATCAAAGTATAGGTGTTGAACAAGTAGGTGTAACTGTTGATTTCTATTGTCATTTACAACCTTGTTTTTGTAACAACGTAACACTAAAATTTAAATTTAATATATCAATATCATTTGCATGATTATGAAACCAAACTACAACTTTTTCCAATTTAACAATCCTATCGGCGTACCTTTGCACCTTTTTGGGGCAATTTCTAGTATATTATGTTAGTATGTCTCATGTTGGCGACGAAGGCTAAAATGAGAGAAAAGGCAATATCTCATGTTGTTGACGAAGGCTAAAAGTAGAGAAAAGACAATGATTAACTTTTTCTTCTAAAAACACTAATTATAATTCAATTTTTTTCTTTTCAAGTACCTAAATATATCCATTCATGTCATGTCATGTCACCACATCAATGTTTTTTTTGTTATTTTAGTCTTTGGTTATATGGCTATTCAAGATATGCATATGTGCTATCTTAGGTTAGAAACGAGCACTAATAGTTGAGGAATTATACAAATTAGAACTAAAAATAAAACTAATATTATTTGACTACATTCATTTCATCTCATAATAGTTGTAATTGAATGCATAATATCTCCTAAGAAGCAAATTGTATCATCAAAAGTTTGTTTTACAAGTTCATGTTTACAAGTTTGAGCTAAATTTAAATTGGAATCTTTATTTTATTAAAATAATTTTATCTTGGAATATTAATGGAATCTTGGAATATTATGCGAGATTTGTTTTCCAAACGTCTACATGTTAGCTTGTATCTAGTTCCTACTACAACTTTCCAAGAATAATACTAGCATCATTTCTTTGTATTAACAAAGGCACACATTTTTTTGTGCTAACCATAACAACATTCATTGTTCATTTGACATGATGATTAATAATTGAAAAATATTTGTTGGGATAATCGTTTAGCTAAGGTGCAAAACACCTTTACGTAATGGAAACATTGAACATCATTTACAATAGAACATGATTAGATATTTAGTATATTTCATCCTAAATATAAACAAAAAAATCACCATGGAAACATTTCCATAAATAGAACAAAAAAATGAAGCAAAGTTTTTCATTGAGCCAATGGTAAGGTAAAAAGTCTCATGAGACACCAAGAAGAAGTATCAAGCAACAAACTCTTTCTCCTTTTCCTTAAGAGGGTCCTTGGTAATACTTTAGAGGCACACATTCTCTCTAAATCGGTTAAGCAAGTGTTAAGGATTCAAGTGTTAAGGATTCTCATGAAAGTAGATCTAAAGAATCAAATTTCTAGTGTAACAATGTCTAATGAAGTCTAAATTAACTCTCTTGAAATGCATGCCTATGGGCTCCGTTTTATAACCAAATTGTGGAGGATATTCATGCGCCTTAGAAAGTTGATTTTTGGTCACTGAAGGTAGAGTTGTATCAAGCTTTCCTTATGATTTTGGGCGCTGGAAGCATAATGAAATCAAGCATTTCCAAAATTAAACTTGAAGTGTCATGGATGTATTTTTCTAAAATAGAATGGGCTATTTTTGTATGATTTTACTGGCTTGCATGATTATCAAATGACAATCTATGCAATTTACATGAGCTTTATGAGGGGAACCTACATATGTATACAAAAGATAATGTTACAAAGTGCATGTGGAGCTAAACAAACTGACAAGTGCAATTGGATAAGTAAACCTAAACATATTCTTAGAGGGGAAACACTAGTGAATGCATTAATGTTGGAGGGAGAATATCACATGCTAGTTTGAAGAAGGATAACTAAAGGAATAATGTACATGACAAGGGTAACCAAAAGCTCAAGGAATGCCTTAAGGGCAATATTGCATACATTGAAACAAATACTAGAAAATATGCATAATGGAATTGAAATCACATAATAAGGAGAGGATATATATGTACCTAACAAGTAAGTTGTGGGACAAGGGGTCCTAGGTTGATGGTATGGTGAACTAAAAGGATGAGATTATGCTAGAGGTCAAAAGGCTAAGATTCCAAGGTTGTATATGATTTTAAGAATATATTCTCTATGCTCCTAAACACGCCTTGGGAAAGTTTGGATATGGAAGCATATAAATGAGGATGGGCCCCATTCCACCTCATTTGGATGTCGATGAGTTGGATTTTGACCATGCAAATTTTATAATTGTTAAAAGACCATTGTGAATACATCAAGTGACCAAATTGAGTGCTAGGAGATCCAGGTAAGATACCATGAACTATTCTTACTAATTATCACATTTAGTTATTAGGGTAAGGCTCCCAAGGGGTCCGTATGACCTTTGCTTGAAGGGGTTGGTATGACTTGCATGGGTGAATGCGTAATTGACATTCAATATTGCATGCCAAGGAGTTGCTCCTTATGCAAGATAGTGTGGAAAGATATGGCATAGTCATGCAAAACATACATGAGAAGGACGTGCATACAAAATTGCACACAAGTATATAGGCACATAATACTGGTGTTTATCTACCTAACAAGCGCACAAGCTTGTATACTTATTGGTTCGAAAATTGCATAAGTGATTGCACAACTGTTGGATAGAAAGTCATGCAATACTACGTGGGAGTAGAATGAACAATCACACAAGACTAGATTTGTGTGACTATGCATGTTATAGTCACGCAAGGCTAGATTTGTGTGATTATATACTATATAGTCATGCAAGTTGATCCAAAAAATGTTTTGAAAAACATTTTTGTGTTGTGGAAGGTGCCATGGAATGGATGGAAATTAGTTGGTGAGATTATAATTATGTGGATCATTGAGAGGTTATTTGGGGTGATCCTTGGGGGAGGCTTGAGTTGGCTAAGTATGGCCTACTCAAGTATTTTGAGCACCCCTTGAATCACTCACAGGACCTTATACTGGAGCATCTAGTTAATTATTTGAGGCTTGATGAGGAGGAATTAAATTTAGGAGGTATGATGGTGATCATATCAACAAATATGTACATCTATTTCTTGATCTATCTCCTTATTTTTAGGCAGAGGATGGATGGATATCCTATTAGACTAGTGGGTAGGATGGTTCAGTAGTTGGTAGTACACCATAGGGAATTGTGTATCATGGAGATCCAAGGTGTGGCTATCTAAGTGGTGTTTGGGATGGTGCTTTGAATATATGGATTCATAGGGACTCACTAGATCATTGGTAGTCAACTAAGGATGGTGTAGGTGGTCTAAGGACGATGGGTATTTTTGTTAAGGGAGAGGCTATTTGCATAGTTGACCTAGCGCTGACAGGGTTACAACAAAGACTTTACATTTGGCTTAGTCTTGCATTGCTTCTTCTTTCAGCAGGTGGTGGTCTTACACCTATAGGCTTACTTAGTCCTTAGTGGGGTGAGGGAATCGTAGATGAGTCACTGATGCCATATCCTCATCCACGAGTGTGGTGGGAAGATCAAGATAATATTTACTATAAACTACCAAAATTGGTGTAGGTTTATACCCTAGATCATGCTGGAGTATCTCTACGTAGGGATGGATTATTGGGGGATATGGAGATGGTGCTACCCCTAGGTGAGATTGGGGGCCTAATGGCAAGTTCATTGTGATTTTTGCATTTGATTTTATTATTCTTTATTGCTTTTGATTTATACATATATGATGGTACTGATAAGTAACCATATATTTGTAGATGTTGGACCCTAAGGACATGAGGCATATAGAGTGAAGGGGAGACTGTCACTTTCTAGGCAACCAAGACTAGTAGCAACACAAATTAAGGTAGCTAAGATCCCATGGTAATAAAATTTTTATAATGTAGAGGCAAGTATTACAGGTGAGCCTTAGCTTGGTGTGATGAAAAAAGGTGGTGTAGAGGAGGAGGTGGCCTTTCTCAGGGAGAACATGGTTCAAATTAGGCATAAGGTGGCCCAACTTGGGAACTATTTTATGTACATGTGATGCCTACTAAACCTAGTGCTACATGGAGTACTAAAAAAGGGTTGGGCCAAATTTGATTAAGATGTTAATAAGGATTTTATATCGGTAACATGATAGTGGCACCCATTAATTTGGTAAGTATTAGTGGTAGGTTTTGTCGCATGAGTGGTCATGGAGCTAATGGTAGATGTGGAGGAGAAGCACCCATGGTAGGAGGAGTATCCTAGATAGGGGAAGTCCTAAGGCGAGTGTTACCATAGTGGTTGTTAGGTCCCTATAATACTAGTGTATTCCCTCATTGTTATTGTTAGTGTACCCCCTTATTGTATTGTTGTTCCCCATGTAGTCCCCATATTGTTATTGTTGTGCCCTTAAATTATTATTTTTATGTCGGCTTTGATTATATTGTGACCCCTTAGACCCCTATATATAGAAAGGAGGTCTTGTCATTTGTATCATCCAAGAATTGTTCATTTATGTAATGAAAATGAGGTTTCCCCCTCGAAGAGGCTGGTTTTGAAGTCGTTGATCTATATTTTCTTCTATTTTGTGAGTTGCTGGCATAACATTTGGTATCAGAGATTTAGATTCTAGGGTTTCGCTGCTCCAAATAGGTCATCGTGGAATTTTCGCTATAAATTTTTAACTAAAAAGTTTTAGAAGATAAAAAAACCCATTCGAGCCAAAATCTTTCTAAACCTTGGATCCGAATTTCAGATCTTGTCTCACTATATTTTCAGATATATGATCCAAGGAAGTTATGGTTTTTGCAGGATCCCGAATTATATCCCAAACAGGTGACCTTGGGAAAATCGTCATACCTTTATCTCTGAGTATCAGATTGAAATTTCATTACAAGTTACATAAATAGGACAGACTGTAGATTTCTATGTATCGTTTTCAGGTCCGAAGGTTGAAACAATGACATGTGGAACTTCGTACAAGTTCGCTCTACTGAACCTATCTATAATCCAACCATTGTGGGAGATTTGGCCTAACGCTTTCGTGAATATTCCAATATTGATCATACCTATGGGGTCAGAAAGAGGCCTTAGAGGGTTACCATAGGACACAATTTTAGACCTTGGAGATCCAAAATTATAGAGATACCACAGATTCAATATCGAGCTCTTACGAAGCAAAAAAAAGGTGTGTAGTCTTTTTTAAAAAATTGCATAAGTTTGGTTTGAAAAATAAGTTTGATGTGATTCAAAGGGCATAGTGAAGCATAATTGTCATTAATTTATGCCTCGAAGAAAGAAAATGGAAACACCTAGTAAGAAACCAACAAGATTCACTATGACACGTGAAGAAGAGGAAGAAATGCAACATGATATATCAAAATTCCAAGACCAAGTGCAACAAAATTTTTCTCTTGCAAAAAGTAACAAAAAATGAATTTGAAGCCACCACGAATGTTAAGATAGATGGTATAAAAGGGACATGGTTTAAAATCAGACATGGAAGCAATGATGAATGTCAAGATAGAAGGATTGAAATAAGGTTTGGCAAAGTTGCCAGAAGAAAGGCGTGCCATTGGTGGCAAGGCAATTCATGAAAATCATGATGAAGACAAAATAAATATCAAGCACAATTTTAGAGACTCCCATGTGGAGTTTAAGAACCACCGCATTCCAAAAATAGATATGAGGAAGTTTGATGGCAAGGATCCGGTAACTTGGATAGTACAGATGGAGCAATATTTTGATCTACATGAGGTGCAACCCTCACAAAAGGTACGCATTGCATCTTTATATTTATAACCCAATAAGTTTGTATGGTATAGATGCCTTTGTTCTCATAAACTGCTTGCCACCTCGTCAATTTTTACGGAGGAAATGATAGGACATTATGAAGATATAAAGAGCAACACCTTCTTTACCCAATTGATAAATCTCAAACAAAAGGGTTTAATGGAAGAGCACATTGAAGACTTCCAAAAATTGAATATTAGAATAGATGATATTCTATAGGAGCATAGGATTGATGTATTCATAGGGACTTTAAAAGATAACATCACACATGAGGTTCGCTTTTGGGAACATGATTGATTGGAGAGGGCATTCAGGGTGGCAAGAAAAGTTGAAAGCAAAATTATGGCAACAAGGAAGTCTACTAGTCACAACTATAAAGATGGAAGTGTTGGTGGTCCTAGTCCTCTGCAATGTAAAAGGTTGAAACTACAAAAAGTGGAGGAAAAAAAGAAAAAGGGATTTGTTACAATTGTGATAGAAAATACACTAAAGGTCATAAGTGTGTTGAGAAGAAATTATTCTACATAGATTGTGAAGAGGAGGAAGACAAGGAACAAGAAACATCAAAGGAGGAGGATATATGACAGAAACCAACCTTAGAGAAAGAAGAAATGAATCCGACCATATCTTGTAATGCATTGGCGGGAATTACCACTCCTCAAACTCTCAAGATAGAAGGGCATATCAAGAAGAAAAAGGTCATAGTTTTGATTGATTCAGGTAGTAGCCATAATCTTATTCATTGTAAGTTAACCAAGGAATTGAATTGCTTCCTATATCCATCACTAGAGTGTCAAGTGATGATTGCAAATGGAGGAACCATAAATTTCTCTAGAAAGTGCCATAAAATCAAGCTATCCATGGGAGAATATGTATTGAATAGTTCAATGCTTTCCATTCCAATAGGGGGTGATGGTGTTGTACTAGTAGTCCAATGGTTACAATCTTTGGGTACAATAGCTTTTAATTTTCAATAACTTTTCTTGAATTTTTTTGGGAAGGAGAGGATGTTGAATTAAGAGGTATCATAGGAAACTAGGAAATATAATCAACTCTAATAGCATGACCAGGCTTCTAAAGAAAGAACACCGGGGTGTAATTGCACAATTATGTTCACTAGAGGTTCAAACAACGAAATCATCTATTTCTCCAGATCTCCAAAAAGTCTTGGACAATCATTCCAAGGTATTGGAGACTCCCAAAGGCATCCCACCTATTCGTGATCATGATCATGCTATTCATTTGATTCTAGGAAGTGTTCCTCCAAACATCAGGTCTTACAGATATCCCTAAGCCCAAAAGAGTGAAATTGAAGATATGGTTGCAGAAATGCTAGAGGTTGGTATAATTCAACCTAGTCAATGTTCTTTCTCTACTCCAGTAGTATTGGTGCACAAGAAGGATGGATCATGGCACGTGTGTCTGGATTGTAGGGAGCTCAAAAAGCTCACTATTAAAGATAAATTTCCCATTCTTGTTATTGATGAATTATTGGATAAATTACATGGAGAAATTTACTTCACCAAGTTGGATCTTCATTTAGGATATCATCAAATAAGAATGAAGATCGAAGACATTTCGAAAACAACATTTAGAACTCACGAAGGTCATTATGAATTTTTGGTCATGCCTTTTGACCTTACCAATGTACCTTCTACATTTCAAGGTTTGATGAATTCCATTTTCAAACCCTTAGAAAATTTGGGTTAGTATTTTTTGATGGTATACTAATATACAACAAGTCTTGGAAGGATCATGTTCAACATGTTGACAGGGTTCTCAAATGATTGGAAGAGAAACAATTATATGCAAAAACATCCAAATGTTTCTTTGGAGTACAGGAGGTGGAATATCTGGGTCATATTGCATATCATGAGGGTGTTAAGGTAGATCCTAACAAAGTTAAAGCCATTAAGGAATGGAAAATCCCCACATCCATAAAGAATCTACGAGGATTTCTCCGGTTGACAGGGTATTATCACAAGTTTTTTAAGAATTATGGGAGAATAGCTGCACCTCTAACAACATTATTGAAGAAAGATGCATTTTCTTGGGCTCCAGAAGTAACTAAGGCCTTTGAAAATATTAAAGAGGCAATGTGCCAATCACCAGTCTTAGCTACGCCAGACTTCACAAAAACATTTATTGTGGAGTGTGATGCCTCAAGAAATGGAATTGGTGCTATCTTAATGTAAGAAGGAAGACCCATTTCTTTTGAAAGTTGTCCAATTAAAGGAAAGTATTTACACAAAGCTATCTATGAGAAGGAAATGTTGGAAATACTACATGCACTTAAGAAATGGTGACCTTACCTAATAGGAAGACACTTCAAGGTAAAAAAAGATCATGATAGTCTTAAATAATTTTTAGAACAAAGATTATCTTCTGAAGAGCATCAAAAATGGGTCACAAAGATGTTGGGTTATGACTTTGAAAACATCTAAAAAAAAGGAAGCAAAATGTTGTTGCAGATGCACTCTCAAGAAAGGATGAGGATGTGGAAGCATTTCTTTGTGCCATTTCTATTATCCAACTAGAACGGATAATCGAAGCAAGGGATGAATGGAAGAATGACAAATAAGTGTGGGCACTCATTCAAAAGTTGCAGAAAGATCCTAGTATATCTAATACATTTAGCTGGAAAAATGATTCATTATGGTACAAAGATCACTTATACCTTTGTAAGAATTTCCAACTCAAACTAAATATTCTTCTCGAATTGCACACCTCTCCCTTAGGAGGGCACTTAGGAATTTTAAAAACTTACCACATGGTTAAGAAGGAATTTTTTTGGGATGGCCTTAAATTTGATATCAAAAGTTTGTGGTGGAACGTCTGGTTTGCCAAAAAAATAAAGTTGAGACAATTAGGACTCCGGGTTTGTTACAACCTTTATCCATTCCAAGTCAATGTTGGGAGGAGGTTTCAATGGATTTTATTAGCATTTTACCCAAGTTCGAAGGAAATAACGTCGTTATGATGGTAGTTGATAGAATTACCAAGTATGCATACTTTTGTGCATTATCGCATCCATTTAAGTACAATACAGTTGCTACTGCATTTATGGAAACAATTCAAAAGCTACATGGAAACCCAAAGATTATTGTAAGTGACAGAGATCCCATTTTCAATGGAAAGTTTTGGACAAAATTATTTTATTGTCTGGGTACTCAATTAGCTCATAGCTCATCTTATCATCCTCAATCTGATGGGAAAATTGAGATTGTGAACACATGTTTGGAAGGATATCTTTGATTCTTTGTATCCGATAAACAAACACAATGGGTCAAGTGGTTACCTCTAGCTGAATGGTGGTATAACACTTCTTTCCATGCTACATCAAAAAACACCGCATTTATGGCACTTTATGGATATCATCCACCATATATCACATCATGTTTAAGAGAAAATTCTAAGGTTTAAGCAGTGGAAGATCACATCGAGCATCAACAACAAGCTATCCAACTCTTAAAGGATAACCTCACTTTGGCACCGAATAGAATGAAACAACAAACAAATCAACATCACATCGAAAGAAGTTTTGATGTAGGTGACTGGGTATTTTTACGGCTACAACCATACAAACAAATTTCCCACAAGCAAGCTAAGAAGGATAATAAAATATCACCAAATTATTATGGTCCTTACAAGGTGTTGCAAAAGATTGGTACTATGGCATACAAATTGGAGCTTCCTACATCTTCTTGAGTGCACCCAGTTTCCATGTTTCATGATTAAAGAAGGTTATAGTGATAAGCTCCCAGTTCAAACAATATTGCTAGAACTTGATGAGGAAGGAAAAATAATATTGGAACCTGAAGCAGTCACAGAAATAAGAACTTGACAACTACGAAATCGATCAGTTTCAGAGTATCTCATCAAGTGGAAGAACTTACCCATTGAAGATTCCACACGGGAGGATGAGAATTTTATACAGAAGCATCCAGAACTACTCAAGTGTTGAGGACAACACTTTTTTGAAGGAGAGGGACATGTTAGGTCCCTATATTACTAGTGTATTCCCTCATTTTTATTGTCAGTGTACCCCCTTATTGTATTGTTGTGCCCCATGTAGTCCCCGTATTGTTATTATTGTGCCCCATATTGTTATCGTTGTGCCCTTACATTATTATTTTTATGTCGAATCTGATTATATTGTGACCCCTTAGAACCCTATATATAGAAAGGAGGTCTTGTCATTTTTATCATCCAAGAATTTTTCATTTATTTAATGAAAAAGAGGTTGCCCCCTCGAAGAGGCTGATTCTGAAGTCGTCAATATATCTTTTCTTCTATTTTCTGAGCCGGTTGCATAAAAATGGTACTAGTAACTGTACTTCTTTTTATATATGGGTGGAGCCCACTTTTTTATGAATATGACCCATTTTTTGATGGTGCAACCATATTGAGGGCCCACTTATTTATGATTGATGTATGCATTAATATTTACATAGACACGCAATTTCTTTTTTGGTGACATTGGCTTGTATATATGTGGTGTGATGCTATGGTGTTTTTTGATTTATGTATGTTGAATTTTATATGATGATGATTATAAAATTAACATGTATGGAATCTATGGGACAAAGTATGAAAAACAATGTGTTAATGTGAAAGATTCCAATCTAAAATTTCATTTGTAATATGGTCTACAAATTGATTTTCACATCTAGGAGCATGCATGAATTTAATGGTTTGAAAATTCCATAATAGAAGTTTGGCTTGCAAGTATTTTTAAAGAGTAATGGATCATGAACTTGTTAAAAATTGTTCAATTATGAGATGATGAATGGGAATATAGGCGTATGTTGTGATGACAAACATGGAGGTTTGAGGCATTTCCAACAAACCAATCAAAACAACAAACTTTTCCTGGTTATTTGTGACTAGTCCTAAGAAAATTCCACTTGAGTGAAGAAAAACTTGGGAAGGGTAATAATGGCCTGAGATAAAGAGGTAAGATTCCAATTCCATTGACTAGAACCACTAGAAAAATCAATGTGGTAATATGGTGAATGATTCATTTGGAAACAAGAAACAAAACATATTAGGAATGTTGGGAAGGGTTATGTCAACAAAGAAATCAACTAAAAACCAAATGGTATATGCAAATGTTTAGGAATGTTAGGGATTATGCTAGGGGTATAATTTATTTAGGTAAAACCCATTGACAATGCCCTTATATAGTCCCATTCAAGGATGTGTGCTCCATGAGTGAGGCAATATTTTATAATGTATGGTCCTCATCAACGAGTTCCAAATTTTCATGGTCCTAGAGTTTTGTTGGCAACATCGTAGACAAGGAAAATGTCAGCTTTGTTGAAAGAGAAAGGATGAACTTATTGATCATAGATGGTTTTGCATAATTTTTTTGTCACTTAATCACTTTGTAATGAAGGATTTTGGTCTTCATCAATGTGTACCAAGGTGACCAAGCCTTGTTCAAGAGAAGTGATATTATGTAGTAGTTCAAATTCCATTCAAAGGGTGGGGATTCAACACTACATTGGTAAACTTTCTTCCACTCCATGGATGAGGGGGAAGGGGGTATACCCTATGGTAGTCTTGATTAAGTTGTGGTAGGCTTATAGAGCAAGGAATAACATATGACACCTATTTGTTTTATGCTTAATAGTAATGCACTGTAATATGGTTTTGAGGAATTTTTTGATAGCCTCGATCCAACCATTGGACCATAAGTAATATGGGGACATAAACTCATGGGTGAAGTTAAGAAGGGCCTCATTCTTGAAATGTTTTCCCTTTTCTGAGACCAATTGTTGGGGACCCCAAAATGAGAAATGATTTGGTTGAAGAAAATTAGGTACTAATATATGCTATGTTGTTAAGAGTTAGCATGGATTCAACCCACTTGGTGAAATAATTGACAACCATGATGATGTATCAATGATAATTACTGGGGGTAGGATTTCAATTCACAAAGTTAATCCCCCACTTACAGGCAACGCTGACTATGATGATATGGTGCAAAGGAGCTAGTGGAGCTCATTTCTTATGGGTGTACCTTACACCCGGTGCATCACTTGACAAATTGAATATAATCATGGAATATGGTGTTCCAATATAACTAGCACATATGTCTTTTTGGGCCATGGAAAATCTATATAGATGATCATTGCAAGTGTCACTATGACAATCATTGATGACTTGTTCAACTCCTTTTGGGGTAAGGAATTCACATAATATGGTGTCTTTTCCATAACAATAGAGGACATCTCCAACGAGGAGATACTTGGGGGATTGATGGTGTATGCATTAACGATCATCATGAGAAAGATGAGGGCCAAAATTTTGAGTGCGTAGGTAAGAGAGAATTTCACCATACCAAGGTTGGTTTGACGATATGACAAATAAATGTTCATCAAGGAAATTGTCATTCATTGGTGTGTTGTTTGTACTAGATAAGAATCCAATGATGAATTCATCGAAGAACAATGCTTTCTTACTCTTGGAGTTGGAAAACTTGAGATCTAATTCCTACATGAAAATGATCCATATGTGGAGTTTCCATTGATTAGGCATTGAATGAGCAAGAAATGGATGGAATTTGAATTGGATATGATTTGGATGGCTTGTGACAAGATATGATGACATAGATTTTGAATTCTGTAAAACAAAACTAGAGATTAAGAAGAGCCTTTTCGATAGAAATCACATAGGAGATTTTTTTTTCTTTTCAAAACACGTTGGAAAACTGTTCTCCTATGTGATTTCTATCGAAAATACTCTTCTTAATGTAATATGGATCACAAAAGCCTAAATTCATTAAAAAAAAAAAAAAAAAAAAAAAAAAAAAAAAAAAAAAAAAAAAAAAAATGAATTTTGGCTCAAAATACCAAAAAACAAATGTCTGCAAGTGGTGTAGTATGGGATAAAACGAAGCAGGAAACTGAATTTCCCTGTAAATTTGTAGTTGGTGCAAATTCTTTGGGGAGGAATTTCATTGATATCCTAGACTTTTAAAGGGTCGATTGTGAGTATTTTGGGGAACAATTAACCCCAAGAATCACACAATTGGAATGAAGAAGGAAGATTTAAGGGGATTCCAGGCATACCTTTTATTGATGACATCTTTGAAAGATGTGATTATGATTAAATCATTATATTATTTTTCATCTATCTCTATGCTTTCAAAGTGGAAGAAATTGCAGGAATCAACTTGCAAGGTCATTTTAATTGATTTAGATATTTTCACTTCAGAGATGCATACAAAATTGCATTCAAAAGGGCATGTAACCATAACATGCATACACATAAAATAAGTGGAAGTAAATGGCAAGCATGAGAAGAAGAGACACAAGAAGTTGATAGGAGTTCACCTAGTGTGGATTACGTCTCTGGGCCCTTCTCAATGTGGGGAGGCCTCTTTCATCAATCTTTAACGAAATAAAATTACATGCATGTACAAAAGACACCTTATACCTCCAATTTCGAGGATGGCCTGAAAATGCACAACTTTTCTAAAGAAATGGACTGCATCATTAAATTCCTAGTGAAAATTTGTGAAAAACGACTGTAAACTCGACCCCTTTCTTCCTAGGTTAAAACTTGGATCCCTAGGAATCTCAAAGATTCCCTAAAGATTTCTTCTCGTGGGTTGACTGGAGTTCGATTGCTCAGATGAATAATATGATCACACCATCACATTCCTTGTGAAATTCTGAGAAGAATGAGTATAATGTTGGCCTGGTTTTGAAACTGCCAATTTCAGGCCCCTAGGGAATCTTAAAGATTCCTCAAGATTACATAAAGATTTTGTTTTGCAGGTTGATTGAAATTATGCTGCCCAGATCAGAAAACTGATCATGCCATTAGACTCCTGGCAAAATTTTGGTTCGTTTGAGTATGAACTTGGGACAAGCCTAGGTTCCTTCCTCATGAACTCCAAATCGGGCATGTTTATTTTTGCGTATGGTTTTATTTTGGGTGGTGGTTTGTGTTTTTGGGTGGGCCACCTGTTGGCTGGCCGGCCTACGTGGTCAGGCGGGTTCGAACCTGTCAACTCCATTGTATACGACACCGAAGGTTGGAGTTACAGTCATGGTGCATTGGGTGGTAGGTCCGCCATTAGTGGCCCACTCCCGTACATTTATATATATTGTATATATGAAGTGAGTGAGGTGGCGGGGATGGGGGCCCGGTAACCCCTTTTTTTAATAATTTTTTGTTTTATTAAAATAATTTGTTCAAAACCATTCGACTGATTGTTTTTGGGGTAATAAGAAAAATTAAGTAGGCGACCATTTTTCCAGTTCTGGCTGCTGGAAACCATCGGCAAAAAGTGCCAAATTTTTGACTCGTTAATTTCTTCCATATTTAGTGGCTCTGCCAGATTTAGCCGGGCTCCAAATTTAGTTATGCTAACTTTAGCCAAAGGGACTAGTTTGACCAAAACTTTGACTGGACATAAATTTCACATATGATGTTAGATTAAGGTTCCATTTGTGCCATTGGAAATCTTGCGATGAGCTCTTCAATATAACTCTAGTTTTACTGCAATCCGTAAACTTTGATTTTGAGCCTTTCCTGTGCCTTTTATGATCACTGCGTGTTTCTAGAGCCACCTTTGGTTTTTGAGGCTTCTTGGAGCTGTCTGGATCATTCCTCCCCACTGAGGAGCTTTTGTTTCTCCAAAATAATGAACACAATCTACAATTTGTTGTACTCCTTTGTTTTCACAAGTACCTTAACATGCCACACTTCCTTCTCCTTCACCTTCGTTCTTCAGAGCCATAAGTGATGATCTGACACCTGCACTCTCTGCAAACCTGTAGTACAAATTAAAAAAAAATACATGTTCAATTCCATGACCTATCATGACCCAAGCAATCCCCATACTTTCCAAGACTTTATAACACACTCATTGGTCAAGTTTACATTAGAATAGAAACCGATACCTTAGCTATCAACAAAAGGCCAAAAACATAATCATTTCTTTAATAAGTGATGGAAAACACATTATCACTTTTACAATAATATCACAACACATGATTTCAGCCATGATAAGCTATTATATCTAATAAAACCATCTCTCACTCAAAAAAGTGAATGGGTCATATCCCTGTGACTGATTCGCTTGTCGAACATCTTCACTGTCTAGTTCCTTCATGAAGTATCTAACATGTGGCTCTCTGATGCCCATCCTTGTTGCAGTAAATATAATGATTCTTTCTCCTGTTGGAAATAATATTGAGAGATGTGGGGGGGGGGGGGGGGGGGGTGAATTAGTATCTACAATTCAACAACCTTCAATTCCCAATCATATTTATATGCACTACTTCAGTGAAGTGAACTTGCGTGTGTACGCCACTGTGATTAAGGAAACCAACATATACCTAGAGAACTTATGATTTAGTCAAGTTATCATGGGTTGATCTTTAATCAGTGCATTAATATATAGTAACTATGTGCAGTAATAACATAATAAACAATCACACATAAGAAACAAACATGAACACCAAGGTTGGAAGGTCCGGGGGCCAGCGGTACCCCGACGGGGGTTCAGGGATAGTGCCCCCGAAGCTAAAAATAGATGTAACATTGCCTTGTAAAAGTTTAGTAATTTCTAGTCAATCAAGGCTGTTCATTAGGCGGATGATCTAACGGTAGAAGTTATGTTTAGTTTAGGGTTTTTGTCCTAGAAGGCAACCCCTCACTATATATGAGGGAATTGTATTGCCTCTATGTATCTTTGTATTCTGAGTGAGGAAGAGAGAGGTGATTGAGAGCAAAGACGATGTTACACTGGATTTGTTGTAGGTTGTATCTTTTTAGTTTGCTGGATAATATAAAAGGAAGGATTGGTTGTTTCTTCGTGGACGTAGCCCAAACTGGGTGAACCACGTATATCTGTGTCTCTCTTGTTTTCTGTGTTTATATTTCTGCAATATTTTATGTCTTCCATTGCTCTATAATATATAATTTTCTAACAAATGATATCAGAGCCGAAGGTCTATTTGGCTGATAAACTCGCAGGAGAGAAGGGTTCCTGGTTCGAGTGGGAGAAATGGAAAAAGATGGTAGGTTTAGGGTCGAAAAATTCAACGGCCAAAACTACCAACTGTGGAAGATGCAGATGGAAGATTATATGTATCAGAGAGATCTGTACCTACCATTGAGCGGAAAGACAAAGAAGCCGACGAGTATGACAGAGACAGAATGGAATATTCTCGACAGAAAGGAACTTTGAACAATACGGTTGTGCCTAGCGGCGTCGGTAGCATTTAATATTTCAAAGGAAATGACAACAGAGGGTTTAATGTCGACATTGGCCAAACTATATGAAAAACCCTCGACCTCAAATAAGGTATTTCTTATGAAGCGTTTATTTAATATGAAGATGTCAGAAGGTGGATCTGTTGTTGATCATTTAAATGATTTTAATACAGTTATAAGTCAGTTAAGTTCTATAGGGGTAAATTTTGATGATGAAGTTAGGGATCTGTTATTTCTCTGCTCATTGCCAGAAAGTTGGAATGGTTTAGTTATGGCCATTAGTAACTTTGTCTCTGGATCCTTAGCGAGGAAATGTGACGAAAAAGCTCCTGTGGGACATCAGGTAATGATTTGATTGCAGAGACTAGGGGAAGAAAAATGGAAAGAGGAAAGAGCCCAGGATATCGCAATAAGTCAAGAAAAGGTAGATCCAAGTCTAGATCAAGGATAGTGTGCTGGAAATGTGGGAAGAAAGGACACCTGAAGAAAGATTGCAAGTCTTAGAAGGGAAAAGAAGGCGATGCGCAACAAGAAACTAATCATGAAGCGAATGTAACAGGTGATGTGTTGCAAGATGCTTTGATTCTTTCATTAGAA
>APFE031659583.1:156195-185161 GCA_000404065.3 Pinus taeda
ACACCCCTCCACACAGGGGGGACTTGTTCCCCTCGTAGGGGTTCAGGGGGGCTGATCCCCCTTGGCTGGGAGGTCCGGGGCTAGCGGTCCCCCGGCGGGGGTTCGGGGGTGACGCCCCCGAAGCTAAAAATAGATCTAAAATTGCCTTGTAAAAGTCTAGTAATTTCTAGTCAATCTGGGCTGTTCATTAGGTGGATGATCTGACGGTAGAAGTTGTGATTAGTTTAGGGTTTTTTGCCCTAGAAGGAAACCCCTCAGTATATATGAGGGAATTGTATTGTGTTTATGTATCTCTGTATTCTAAGTTAGGAAGAGAGAGGTGATTGAGAGCGAAGAGGGTGTTACAGTGGATCTGCTGTAGGTTGTATCTCTTCAGTTTGTTGATAGTATAAAAATAAGTACTGGTTGTTTCTCCGTGGACGTAGCCCAAATTGGGTGAACCACGTATATCTGTGTCTCTCTTGCTTTGTGCGTTTTTTGTGTCTATATTTCTGCAATATTTTATTTGTTCCATTGCTCTGTAATATATAATTTTTTAACAGAACTAGTATTTACAATTCAACAACCTTCAATTCCCAATCATATTTATATACGCTACTTCAGTGAAGTGAACTTGCGTGTGTACGCTACTGTGATTAAGGAAACCAACGTATACCCAGAGAACTTATGATTTAGTCAATTTATCATGTGTTGATCTTTAATCAGTGCATCAATATATAGTAACTATGTGTAGTAATAACATAATAAACCATCACACATAAGCAACACACATGAACACCAAGATTTATGGTGGAAACCTAATGCGGGAGAAAAACCACCTACTACTGTCGTCTTTGTCTTCTTTTAATATAAAGAAAATATGTTTACAATATTGTACTGGTGCAGACTCATACCCGTACTTAGGCACCCACCTGCACAAGGCTACAACCTTCTCTCATTTTCCAGCTTTTACTGGAAGGGAGCTACAACCTCCTAGCTCTTGTACTAGCCAATATGTTTATTAGTACATAGGCACCGGCCTACAGAAGGCTACGACCTTCTCTCTTCCTCCAGGGACCACATTTCATTAATTTTTAGACTAAATGCTCTTGGTACATAAAAATACAATATTAAGGTCTCGTTTCATCAGATTTTCACACTAGACCCATCAGAAACTTAGAAACTCAAACTGCATCAACCAACAAATCAGTTAATCTGAACAGTCAAATCACTGTCACCAGAACACAGTGCTGAACCGACTACATCATCATTCAGAACCAGCTGCAACCTCAAGAATCATACATTATAATGTATACACTACCTTAATGAATCCAACCTGCATGTATACGCTACTTCCTGCAACAAAACTTGTGTATACCTACAAAACTACTGAATCATAAAAACTTCTGAATCAAATCTATACCAACCAGTAATATTATGAAGATCTACTGTCAATTGCAGAGATCTAGATAGTCAGCAGCAAAGATAACCGTTCTCACTTAATCAATCAATCAATTAGACATAAACTCTTTGTGCATTCAATTTTAGTTTCAAATCTGAGAAGACTTCATTGATAAGCAACAGTAAAATAGTAACACTAATCATATAGATCAATCATTTCTAAACAACAGGATTTTCTTTTGCATACGCTACTTGTAAGAGTCAAACCTGCAAGTATACGAGGCTTTATCAAGGCGAACCAGTGTATAGATATGCAAATGTTAACTTACAACTTCATTGCTATTCTAGACTTCAGACATACCCAGATCATGATATTTAAAGAATAAAACATGCGTAAGCAATCAAATCTAGCCCAACCAATATCATATCATACAATGATAAGTCATTTTAGGTCTCATGATCCTAGTCCAACATTGTATCCAAGGTGCACAAAGTATTTCAGATTATATCATAATCATAACCCCTGAAACATAAAATATACTTCAGATAGAAGTATTTCTAAGAAAACCTTTCACTTTCACACCTGACCCTTTGATCTTCTCCTCCTTATATAGTTTTGGCCTTCCTCAATACCTCATACCAAAACAACACTTAGAGACTATGGTATTTTTGGATGGGATCAAATAACCATTACTCCACTCAATATTGTGGGCTAATACCATGTTATTGATCCTTGGTATTATGTACTCTTGAATTTTCTTGATTTTCCAACCCATACACGTTTTTCCTCTTGTGAAAGTGCGTGCATACCTATACGCTCTTTTTGTTTCGTGAACCTACATGTATACATTAATTTGTCAAGCTGAACCTACGTATACAGCTTAAACTATCTAAAAACATTCTTTTCCTTCAACTTCTTGATTCTAATTAGTAGATCTTTGTTCCAACTTCCTATCCTTTTGTACCAATTCCCTATTACCTTTGAATTGACCTATTACATTGTGAGTTTCCTTTTATCAAATCTGAGATGACCTATGAGTGAGTTTCCATCAAGGACAACACCTGTATAATAATGCCAACAATCTCCCCCTTTGGACTTGATGGAAACCATATTGGTGTTGATTACTACAAGCTATAGAAACTGTTAGAGATATCAAGAAACACCAAAATACTATCCCCCTTCGACATCAAGGGTAAAGGGTGGACCAAGATATTCTCCCCCTTTGAGATACACATGTTGTCCATGATCCCCCTGAGTACATTTAGAGTTTGCAGAGATATGTAAGAGAATAACATGACTCTATAACTTAACTAAGAGAGTATAACCTCCCGAATACCAATGACTCATACATACATCAATCACCCAACCAAGTGGGGATACACCAAATTTGACTCATCCACCCAACCAAGTGGGGATATACCAATTTTTTATACATGAATTTAATATCAATTATTACATCATCCTTCCCATGCATATTGGGGATACAAATTAAATCATATTTCCAATAGGACTCATTCAAAAATAGACTATGATAGAAGGAGACATATTACACCCTACATCTCTACATGACTTATGCAACAATTGATATGAATATCTTAAACCATAGCTGAAATCAACAACCATAATGTCGACAATGCAAAATGTTTTATAAGGCTAATGCTCCCCCTAAACCTATGCTACCGGTGCATTGTCAACAAATCATTCATTGAGGCATCTTCATCAGTCAGATAAAAATCAATGAACAAAGCATAGCAACTAACTGTAATCATGAATATTAGACTGAGCACCTGTATCAGAGTCTGACCCACTGTTTTTATATTAGAGAAACATATACACTTCTTCAGCCACAAAAACTCGCCTATATATGCAACTATCCTTCATGAAACCTGCGTATAGGAACCTTCCTCTGAAAAACTGGATTTAATAGCAGGATGATGCAGAAACTACTCCCATCTTTTGTCTGATATATTCAAATGTTTCTTTGGGAAGCGGTTTGGTGAATATATCAACAAGCTGTTCTTTGGAGGGAACATACAACAATTTCACCTTTCGTTCAAGCACTTGTTCTAATAAAAAATGGTACTTAATGGGTATGTGCTTGGTCTTGGAGTGCATGACTGGATTTTTCGAAATACTAATGGCACTTGTATTATCACATAGAATGGAGATGGGTGGAGACCATGTGATTTGAATGTCTTGAAATGTTTGTATCATCTAGAGTAGTTATGTGCAACAAGATTCAGCAGCCACATATTCCACTACAACTGTAGATAAGGCAATCGAACTTTGTTTCTTGTTGAACCAAGACATTAGCCATGATCCCATATAGAATACACCTCCACTAGTGCTTTTTTGATCATCAACATTTCCTTCCCTATCTGCATCTGTATATGCATGAAGAGTGACATATGTATATTTAGGATACCATATACCAAAGTCTTGAGTTCCTTGAAGATATTTGAATATTCTTTTTACAACTTGAAGATGTGATTCCTTTGGATTTTCTTGGAACCTCCCAACAATTCCTACTGCATGCATTATATCAGGTATGGTACCTGTTAGATGAAGTAGACTTCCAATCATAGATCTGTATGCTGGTTGATTTACAGTATGTGATTCAACGTTAGAGCTAAGACTACATCCTGTAACTATTGGAGTACATACAGGTTTAGAATCTTTCATTCTGTATTTCTTCAAAATCTGCTTGAGATATTTGGTTTGTGAAAGAAAAATACCATCTTTTGTTTGCTGGACTTGTAGACCAAGAAAATAGGTAAGTTCACCAAGTAAGGACATATCAAATTATTGTTGCATAACCGAAGCAAAGTTCTGACTCATAGAATCTTCATTGCTACCAAAGATGATATCATCAACATAAACAACAATAATTAGCAGTTTATCATTTTCAATCTTTGTGTATAAGTTGTTGTCTACAGAACCTTTTGTGAAACCTTGTTGTTGTAGGTATTTTTCAAGATGATAATAACATTCCCTTGGAGCTTGTTTCAAACCATATAGAACCTTCTTGAGCTTGCATACAAGTTTTGCATCATTTCCTAGAATGAATCCTTCTGGTTACTCAACATAAACTTCTTCTAAATCCCCATTAAGAAAGGTTGATTTTACATCCATCTGATATCCTTTGAATTTTCGAAAACTTGAAAGAGCAAGAAACATTCTTATGGATTCAAGTTTGGCAAAAAGTGCAAAAATTTCTTCAAAATCTATACCTTCTTGCTGAGCATACCCTTTACAAACAAGTCTTGCTTTGTTTCTAATAACCTCTCCATTTTCATTCAACTTATTCTTAAATATCTATTTTATTCCTATAACATTTTTATCATGAGGTCTAGGAACTAATTACCAAGTATCATTCTTTTCAATTTGGTCAATTCTTCATCTATGGCCTTAACCTAACATTCACCTTTTCTAGCTTCGTTTACATTTTGTGGTTCTATGGAGGATAGTAATGCTAGATAACTTGAGGTTCCTGTAAGAGTTCTTCTTGTCTGTACTCCAGACCCTTTTTAGACTCCTATAATTTGAGATTTTGGATGATTCTTTTGAACATACTTGGATGGAGTCTTTTCCTTGTCTATTGTATCTTCTTTTGATGCTCCAATGGTTTCTTCCTCTGTATCATTTTGATTTGATACGAGAAAGAATTCATTGTCTTCCTCATTGTCATATTCCTTTGTTGATTTCATCTGTTCCAGAGTTCTGCATGCTTCATCAATTACTACATCAATGCATTCAACAATTTTCCAAAGTCTTTTAGTATAACATTTGTATCCTTTACTTCTAGATGAATAACGAAGAAGAATTCCTTCGTCTGCTCTGGGTTCAAACTTACCATGTTTGTCATCAGTATTTTTAATGAAACATTTTCTTCCAAAAAATCTAAAGTGTTTTACAGTAGGAGGCTTACCATACCAAAGTCAATAAGGAGTTTGATCACTATTTACCCGAACATTAGCTTTGTTGAGAATATTCACGATAGTAAATGCAGCTCCACCCCAGAAGGTGGCAGGAGTTCTAGATTCATCAAGCATAGCTCAAGCCATTTGTTGAACTGTTCTATTCATTCTTTCTGCTACATGATTTTGTTGAGGAGTTTTAGCAACAGAGAACTGCCTTTTTATTCCATGTTGTTCACAAAAATCAAAGAATTCATCTTATATGAATTCTCCCCTCGATTAGATCTGAGACATTTGACTTTTCAATCTAATTCATTGTGTTCTTCCTTTTATTTTACCTTTGCTGAGGCTTTGAAATTAGATTCTCTTATATCTGATGGAGCTCCTTTCCTCATTTCAAAGGCAGTTAGAATTCCATGAAGTTTAACCATAGTAATAGATTGAAGATCCTGCTTTTCTTCTATGGAAGATACTTTTGATTCAAATTTAGAAGACAAAGATCTCAAAATTTTCTCTACTAAAGTAACCTCCTTTATCTCTTCACCTAGATTCTTCATAAAATTAAAAATCTCATATACACGTAAAAAGTAACTAGCAATACTTTCATCACTATGCATCTTAAGAGTTTCATACTAAATTCTAAGAGTTTGAAGCTTAACACATTTTACCTAGAAGTCTCCTTCGTAGCTCTGAATGATTTTGTCCCATATCTCTTTGGTTGTCTTGAACTACATGACTTCGATGAATTTTGATTCTCACTACTTTGACATTGGTTTCGTATAACTTCTTATTTGCTGTATCTGCAGGTATAACTGCTGGAAATTGATATCCTCCTTCCACAATTTCCCAAACATCGGCTCTAAGTGATTGAAGATAAGCTCTAGTTTTTATTTTCCAATATACCAACTTGTTCCCATTGAAGATTGGTGGTCTAATAGATCCCATGCCTTCGTGATTGTTCATCTTGAAAGATCTCCGTTCAAGCAATCAAGCTTCTTCTGAAGGACCTGCTCTAATACCAATTGTTGTAAATAATATTGAGATGGGGGTGAATTAGTATTTACAATTCAACAATCTTTAATTCCCAATCAGATTTATATACGCTACTTCCGTGAAGTGAACTTGCGTGTGTACTCTACGGTGATTAAGGAAACCAGCGTATACCCAAAGAACTTATGATTTAGTCAATTTATCATGTGTTGATCTTTAATCAGTGCATTAGCATATAGTAACTATGTGCAATAATAACATAATAAACCGTCACACATAAGAAACACACATGAACACCATGATTTAAGGTGGAAACTACAACCCCCTAGCTCTTGTACTAGCCGATATGTTTACTAGTACGTAGGCGCCGACCTATAGAAGGCTATGACCTTCTCTCTTCCTCTAGGGACCACATTTCATTAATTTTCAGACTGAATGCTCCTGGTACACAAAAATACAATATGAAGGCATCGTTTCATAAAATTTTCACACTGGACCCATCAGAAACTTAAAAAATCAAACTAGATTAACCAACAATCAGTTAATCTGAACAGTCGGATCACTATCACCAGAACACTGTGCTAAACCCATAAACCTGCATCATCATTCAGAACCATTTACAACCTTAAGAATCATACATCAAAATGTGTACACTACTTTAATGAATCCAATAAAACCTGCGTATACCTCCAAAACTATTGAATCATAAAAACTTCTAAATCAAATCTGTACCAACCAGTAATATTCTGAACATCTACTGTCAATTGTAGAGATCTACACAGTCAGTAGCAAATATAACCCTTCTCACTTAATCAATAAATCAATCAGACACAAACTCTTTATGCATAAAGTTTTACTTTCAGATCTAAGAAGACTTCATTGACAAACAACAATAAAACAACAACATTGATTAGATAGATCAGTCATTTCTGAACAACAGGTTTTTCTTTTGCATACGCAACTTGTAAGAGTCGAACCTGCGTGTATACGCACCTTTACCAAGGTGAACCATCATATAGATCTACAAATATTAACATACAACTTCGTTGCTATTCCAGACTTCAGACATACCTAGATCATGATATTTAAAGAATAAAACATGCGTAAGCAATAAGATCTAGCCCAACCAATAGTAGATCATACAATGATAAGTCATTTCAGGTCTCATGATCTTGATCCAACATTGAATCCAAGGTGCACAACATATTTCAGATTATATCATAATCATAACCCCTGCAACATAAAATATACTTCAGATAGAATTATTTCTGAGAAAACCTTTCACTTGCACACCTGACCCTTTGATCTTCTCCTCCTTATATAGTTTTCGCCCTCCTTAATACCTCGGACCAAAACAACGGTTAGAGCCTGTAGTATTCTTGGACGGGATCAAATAACCATTACTCTGCTCAATATTGTGGGGTAATACCATGGTATTCCTTGGTATTGACCCTTGGTATTCTTTACTCTTGAATTTTGTTGATTTTCCAACCCATACATGCTTTTCCTCTTGTGAAAGTGTATGCATACGTATATGCTCTTTTTGTTCCCTGAACCTACGCGTATATAGTGATTTTTCAAGCTGAACCTGCATATACAACTTAAACTATCTAAAAGCATGCTTTTCCTTCAACTTCTTGATTATGAACAGTAGACCTTTGTTCTAACTTCTTGTTCTTCTGTACCAATGCCCTGTTACCTTTGAATTGACCTGTTACACTGTGAGTTACCTTTTTTCAAATCTGAGATGACCTGTGAGTGAGTTTATCAAATCTGAGATGGCATGTGAGTGAGTTGCCATCAAGGACAACACTTGTATCATAATGCTGACATCTCCTCCAAAATTTCTAGACTGTCTTGGAACGCTTATTCTTGGTGCACCTCTGATAAGTTCCCATAGAATCCTCACTATCACTAGAATGTGATGAGGTGCTCCCATCATCTGTCGTTGGTTGGTCACTGGTTGTCTTGGAGCATTCTCCAACCTATTTTTTGACATATCCAAGTCTTGCATAATGAGGAAATTCCTCCACTTTGATGGGATTCACAATGCCTTGGCCATTAATGTCGAGGCCCTTTCCTTGATACCCCATTTTTTTTCAAAAATTTGATCCAATTCCTGTAGTATGTTTCTCAAAATAAGCGAAATTATCATCATAAAAAGAACATGAAATTGAAGAATCATTTTTTACCTTAGGCTTGTTATGCTGCAATTTTTCCAAGGCCTCCTCCTTGGCTTGTAGTTGATGCTGCAACCTTTGTTTCTCCTTTTCTACTTCTTGTAGGAGTCTTCTTAGTTCAACATTCTCTGCCTGAATTCTTTGGTTGATTTCTTTGATTTCATGGAGCCATGTAGTATTTGGAGTCCTCCTTATTTTTGGTACAACATCTGCTGAAATCTTTACCTCATTTCCCAAATCAAAACCTAAGTGAATAGGTCCATCTTTTACAATCCCAAGAGTTGCAATATTCATTTCATCACCTGATTCCGATCCCAGGTCAATTGGTCCAACACCTGCAAATCCTACAGTTGTGACCTTCTCATCATTCTCTGCTTCATATTCTTCATCTTATTGCATAGTTACAACTATCTTATGCTTCGCTTTTTTTTCGTTCCTCTCTGGCCTTAATTCTAGATGTAGTTTCCAACAATGTTCCTCATCATTCCCTTCTTTCTCACAATAAGTACGAGAGGGCTTTGCTTCCTCTTATCTCTTAGAGGAATCCCTGGTCGTGGGAAAACATATAGGGTAACCTCGAACCTCTTTGAGTTTGAAAGCTGGCCCTTCAACTTGTAGAGGGGTCTCTCCCTAAAAAATCAACTACTCAAGGTCATTGTAGTAGAAGGTTTGCAATTGAGTTCTATAGCCAGATTTATCAGAAAATGACTGAAATTTGGTTGGGCTATGTTAAAATTCCACCATTGGGCATGGATGCTAACCGAATTAGGTTTGATATAAAAACAGTTTCGATGAGCAAAATACAAAAGCAGGGTAGTAGTAGTTCCTTTGACACTTTAATGATTGAGAGGAATATGAAGGAATTTAGTGTGAGGGTTAAATTAACAACAATTATTAATACCTGAGAAATAAAGGAAAAAGAGCATAAAATATGAATCCTAATCTCATGTTTTGCTTTTCAAACATGAGGAAATATAAAACAAAGCAAAAGACAGATAGGGAATTACAACACATTAATTTCTATCAATGCTCATGAAGATTGTTTCCATTAAGATTTGCTAAAGAATACAAAAGGATGCTATATCTTAAATCAACACCAACACTTTCGTCTTCTACAATGTTTTCTTATATAACAATACAACAATTGAAACAAGTTTGTAGCTCAAAAATAATTACAGTAATCAGATAATAGAAGTATAAATCTCTTAGGTACATGCATATGAAACTTTCCAAACCTATCTGCATCTAAAGGTCATGCTGTTGTTAGAGTCATGGCTAGAGATAAGGATCAACAAGTCAAATTTGATGAGGTGGAACCCAAGTCAACAATTATTCATGAGATTTTTCCTCACGAAATCCTGAAAAATAGGGTCCAGTGAACCCTTTGAAAATCCAAAATTGTGATGGTTGCTAGAAAACCAAGAGACATTTTTTAGATGGTCTTTTATAGATAAAAACCTCTTTTAGTTTTGAAAAAATCATTCTCATTTGTTTGGAAAACATGCCTGAAATTACTGTGATGCATAGGAAAAAATAGAGTTTTAATTGACCATTTTTACAGAAATGAATTCCTACTCTTGTTGTCAACGCATTTTCCCTTTTTTTATTTTTAAACACATGATAGTGCTGACACACCCATTGGCAGTGCATTTTTAAATTTACTGAAATCACCAAAGCGCTGATAGTCCAATTATTAGAAAATACTCGATAACGCTGACACTCCCATTATGATCGTATTCCTCGAATAATTTTCTAAACTTAAAAAGCATTGACAATCCCATTGTCAACATTTTTTCATATTAATTACAAATATTTTGTTGACACTACAATTGTCAGCAATAAAGAATTTCAAATTTAAATAAATGTGATAACAACTAGATTCACGAGGATGTTGTCAATCATGGATGGCAACAAGAACCCCATAGACCAGAGGCTTGATCCATTGGGCTATTTCCAACTTCTTACTTGAAACCTGTATCCTACTCTGTGAACTTCTCTCTAACATAGTCCAATCATCAATTGAAACTGAACCAAACCAACTGAAAACTATACTGCAGTGTGAAAGTTGAAAATTGTTTATTACAATTGAATCCACACTCGAACTCTGGTTTCAAACTGAACACCAATTCCTGAAAACTAAAATGCCAAAATGAAAGGATGCTCCATCTTGTGAGCTTATTTATGTACACTTTTCCTATTCTAACCAGCTGAATTTATCTTTCTTCAAGTTATATGAACTTCCAATGCAACCAATCTAACATATGATTTGAAAACCAAACTCCTTGATTATAGTTGATTAACATAAAAACTTGACAATATAATGATAGCTCAGAATAAACTTGATCTTCATAGTGAAACCATGGTTGAAAATTTGAACTAAAAAATTCTTCAATATAAATGGCTACAGGATCATCAAAGTCATAGATACCATATCTTTCTTGATCTTCAATGTATTCTGTAATTTGATTATCATGGTTCAACTTTTCATGCATATTTTCCATTTCAAATTCATAATCCAAAATAGAAAATCCACCACTCTCAATAACAGAGGGAAGAAATATGTCTTTTCGTTGCTGTTGAGAATAAATTCCAAAAGATTGATCTTGATATGGAAAAATTTGTTGATCCTTTAAGATTACAAGCTCTATCTGAATTTCCTTGGAATACTCTTCTAAGAAAATAGTCTTTTATTCTGAGCTACATTTGCATGACTTTAAATAAGAGGGAAAAAATATAGAATTTTTTTATCCACTTCACCATCAGTATACCCATCATTCCATTCTCTAAGACCTTGAATGGAAACACAATCTATTATAGATTCTTTTTTCTCCATCCATTTTGCCAAGAAGATAACCCAAAAACTTGTTATGGAAGTTATGGAATTCGCAGATAAACATTCAATCCAATTTTTTCACTTCCCTTGGAATGAATCATAAAATAATCTCATGTATACATCTTCACACTTGACTTTAAGAATATCAGTAAAGTCACGAAAATTTGTGATATGTTTCAAAGTCAGGCTCAAATTATCACCACTAAATTTTGGTCCATTTCTTAGAAAACATTCATCTTTGGGTAGATGATTAGGAAAACCACGAATAACTGTAAAATCTAAACTTGCATACCGTAAAACAATAGTAGCAATGTCTAATATCTTCATTGGCCTAGTGAAATAACCATTGAATGATTTGAGTTATGAATCCTTCTCACAATGGAGTTGCCATAGAAGCTTCTAACTTTAGATCCTTGAAAATGGATTTGCCAGAGAAACACCTTGCAGCCAAAACTAATATCCAAATCTTTGTTTTCCCTTAGATATATGATCTTAAACAATGAAATCGTTTGGGGAAGATATGCCTTTCGCTCCCTAAAAACGACACCAAAAATGTTATCACTCAGAGAAAACCCTGGATGTTAGGGAAAATCTCCAAGATAACCTCTAACCAATCTTTTGAACTTTAAGATAACCCTTTCAATTCGAAGGGGGTCCCTTCTATAAATCAACCAAAACTTACTGGCTATTTAATGAGCTCAATGGTTAGATCATATGTAAAGTGAGGGGTTTTGAAAAAAGAAGTTTAGTTGGGAAATAAAGACAATCCATTGGGCGATGGAGTTAGACACACGAAATAACAAAGATATGCAAGGCGTTGGTTATATGGTATATGATTAGCAAAGGAAAAGTAGACAACAATTTCTTAGACATCAATTTATCGTTGTAGCCAAAAGTTGAAGGAAGGAAACAATCCACTACAATTGGACATAAAGATGAATCCAAAAGCAACATTAGCTGACAAGGGTGATAAATACCTGAGTACTTTTGAAGTAGAGTAGTGAAGAATTATGATTCATTTTTATCTACTCAAAATACTGAAGCTGAAACATTAAATGAATTAAAATACAAAGGAAAAACAATCACATAGAAGAAAAAATAGATATGAAATTGCTAGCATAAGAATCTTTGTATCAAAGAATAAGTATGTATGATCTTACATTCTCAATTAATCAAAATATGAAGAATACAAAGCCCAACAGTCTTGAGAACCCAACCTATGTTACATGAAAAAGCATCGCTTTATAAGAAAATTACAAACTCTAACAAGTTTCTCCTTCATACTTAATTAAAAATTGCTAAAAATAAAAAAGATAAATTATATCTCTCAAATACATGCACATAAACATATTTCCAAGACTATCTGCATCTAAATATCATGTTTTTGTTGGAGTCATGGCTGGATATAAGGATTGACAAGTCAAATTTGATGAGGTGGCATCTAAGTCAACAGTTGTCCATGAACTTTTTCCTCGCGAATTCCTGAAAAATAGGGTCCACTGATCCCTTTGAAACTCCAAAACTGTGATAGCTATTAGAAAACTGAGAGAGTATTTTTTAAATGAGTTTGTTACGGAAAAAAATATATTTTGTTTTTGTAAAATTTGTTCTCATTTGTTTGGAAAGTGTGCTCGAAATCACTGTATTGTACAGGAAAAAACAAAGTTTTAACTAACCATTTTTTACAAAAATGTGTTGCTACTTCTGTTGTCAGCACATTTTCCTTTTTTATTTTGTTTTCAAACACATGATATTCCTGAAACTCCCATTGTTATTTCTTTAATCCTGTTTATTACAAATCAGCTCTGACACTTCCATTGTCAACGCTTTCACACTATTTTTTTACAAATCAATGCTGACACTGAAAATGTTAGTGGTTTTAAAAACTAACAACTAAAATTGTGATAACACTTCCTTTCTCTTAATTGGTGTTGTCCTCTTTGGGCTATCATCCTGCTCATGGTTCCCCCTACTTTCAAGATGTGCAACCTTTACACTAGCTTCATTGAGAGTTTTAGGTTCAAATAATAATAATGTATGACACAAATAACTATACAAAGAGCCATTATATTTCATCAATGTCTCATGAGTGTCTAGTGGAACATTTAATGCTAATGCTTCTTTCCTAAACTCTTGTGTAAAATTTTGAATAGTTTGACCTTTACTTTGTTTCAAATGTTTCCATTCCATGATGGCCTTATGTCTGTAGCCTAATGGGTATAATTGTCCTCTTAAAGCATAAACGAACTCAGACCAAGATGAAAGAAGTTTACAACTACTCTTACCACCTTTATGCAGTTTTCCTTCCCACCAAACGAGAGAAATGCCATTCAATTGAAGGGTTGCAAGCTGGATCTTCGCTTCATCCTCTTTAATTCCTTGTATGCGACAAAATACTTCAAACTTTATGATCCAATTATCTAGCTTTTCTACATTATATTCGCCACTAAACATAGGAAAATCAAACTTGACATCTAGCTTGAAAAAGGGCTTTTTATGAGTTCTTCTACCTCTAGAATGATGAGAAGAGGAAGAAAAAGAACTTTCGCTCGAAGATGGAGAGGGAGGTTCAAGAGGCTATTCTCCTCCTCCTTCATGATTCACCGAGGCATGATCCTTTGGTCCTTACTTCTTCTCTGGTTTCACCATTATCTTCTTGTACTTTGCAAATAATTTGTCCACTTTTTTTGTCATGGTGTAGAAGGCCTTGCGATAGTTTTTCTCTTCCTCCAACTCAGCATATTCATCTGCCATTTTCCCTCTTTGTGTTGTGCACCCTGCTTCTGGATCAAAGTAATTAAGTTTTCCTTCACCTCTTTGGAGATTTTCCCTGGTTATCATACACTCATAATTCACATCAATAGAAGACCCACTCTGATACCAAACTTAATCCATATCTTTTCATTTCAGAGATGCATACAAAATTCAATTTAAAATGGCATGTAACCAAAAGATGCAACACATAAAAGAACTGGAAATAAATGACAATAAAAAGAAGAAAGGACGCAAAAGTTTGATAACAAAGTTCACCCAATGTGGGTTACGTCTCTCGACCTTGATTAATGTGGGGAGGTCTCTTTCATTAATATTTAGCAAAATCAGATTATAAGCATGTACAAAAGACACCTTATACCTCCACTTTCAGGGCTGGACTGAAAATGCACACCTCTGTTGAAGAAATGGATTCCACTATTGAATTCATGGTGAAAAAATGTGAAAAATGACTATAAACTTGACCCCTTCTACTCAGGTCAAAATTTGGACCCCTGGGAATCTCAAAGATTCCCCAAAGATTCCTTCTCGCAGGTTGACTAGAATTTGGCTACCCAGATAAAGAATATGATCACACCATCATGCTCCTTGTGAAATTATGAGAAGAATGAGTATAAAGTCAGCTTGGTTATGAAACTGTTAATTTTGAGCCCTAGGGAATCTCAAAAATTCCTCAAGATTCCATAAAGATTTTGTTCTGCAGTTTGACTAAAATTCTGCTGTTCAGATTAGAAAAATGACCATGCCATCAGACTCCTGGCAAAATTTTTGTTCGTTTGAGTATAAACTTGGCATGAATCTGACACTGTGAAATTTTGGCTCAAAAGGAATCTCCAAGATTCTACGTGGGAATATTCTATGGAATATCCCCCTAGAATATACTATCTTGAAAATCATGCCCGACCTGGGCACAGTTCCTCCTAGGCACTGGGTTCCACACGCACTTTGTCTCCCCTTCATTGGGCGAATGAATGAAATGAAGGGTTTTTAAAATATATTTCAGCAAACTTTTCAATGAAGGCCCATGGGCCATTGGTGAGGCCACGAATAGCTCGGGATAGGCCTGGGTTTCAACCCCATGACCCCCCAATTGGGCACATTTGTTTTGCAATATGGTTTTATTTTTTGTGGTGGTTTGTGTTTTTTGGGGTCCACCCGTTGGCAGGCAAGCCTACGTGGTCGGGCGGGTTTGAACCCTGTCGACCCCATTGTATACGATGTCGAATGTTGGAGTTATGGTCCTGGGCCATTGGGTTGCGGGTCCGCCATTGGTGACCTTCCCGCATACATTTATATATACTGTATATATGCAGTGAGTGGGGTGGTGGGGGTGGTGGCCTACCACCCCATTTTTTTTGATAATTTTTTGTTTTATTAAAATAATTTTTTCAAAACCATTCGACCAATTTTTTTGGGGGTAATTGGCAAAATTAAGTAGGCGACAATTTCACCAATTCTAACTACTGGAAACCATTGCCGCACAGTGCCAAATTGTTGCCTCACTAATTTCCACCAAATTTAGTGGCTCTTCTAGATTTAGCTGGGCTCCAAATTTAGTTGGTGCTCTACTAACTTTAGCTAGGGGGCCTAGTTTGACGAAAAATTTGGCTGGCCATAACTTTCACATACGATGTCAGATTGAGGCTCTATTTGCACCGTTAGAAATATCGCGATGAGATCTTTGATCCGACCATGGTTTCACTACAATCCAACAACTTTTATATTTAACCCTTCCCTGTGCCCCTTTTTGATCACTGAGTGTTTCTAGAGCCACCTTTGGTTTTTAAGTCTTCCTGGAGCGGTCTAGATCATTAATAATGGTCCTAGTTTTGAAAGTTGGGGGTGATTTCAAAGCCATTTTAAGGCCTTAAATGGATTTTTTATGGTCCCAAACTTATTATGAATGAATATTCCATGTTATACACATCAATTCATTTCCAATGATGCAAGAATTTCCTAAATCAAAGCTTGTATGAGAGAGTTATGCCTCTCGCTAGTTGATCGCCATGGTATGAGTGAATGTCACATCAACCCCCTTAATCACACATGTGGGACTGGACATGTGTGGCATTTAAAGAAGTCTGTAAACTTCAAGAACCTTATCAATAATTTAGGGTTGATGAATTCAAATCTTACCCATATATGGCTATCAAGTTATGTTAAATATTAGGCGACTAGGAGTAGTAGGGATTCCATTTTATGCTATTGTATTTTATTTCATATTTGAGCAGAGGAAATAGGAATGAGAAGATAGATAGAAAAAAGGGCTTAATATTATGTAACAAACATATAGGCCACAATTCTTAGGTAACTCCATAGAGAGTGCCTCTTTCTTTGTACTTGCACATTTTACATTCCAAAGAAAAGAGACCAGAGAAACCTTAACTTCTAGCTATGTTTTCTCACATAAGGGTTTCTTAGGGAAAATATTTATATTTATTGTGAAAGGCGTGTGAATTTATCTCTATTTCTATTTCTCACACTTCAATCAATTCAATTAATTAAGAAGAAAATCAACTAATTAAAGACTATGAAATCTAAGGAAAAATTAATAGTAAAGATTTCAATAACTTTATTAGATCTGTTGTGATGAAATGTTCTAGTGGAACATCTATGTAAATTTACATTTCAATATGATTCAAAGGTCTTCCAAGTGTTGGAATTTCTTCTTAAATCAAGTTGTGAGGTCATCCCTATAAGCCAAGATGATATGGGCTAAATTGCAAAAGATATAAATCTTGGCCTATTTGAAGGTGGCTCCAATGTTCTTAAGCCTGAAGGGCATAATGAGATATGTGAACATGCCCCATGTGATTCTCAAGGGAGTCTTATACTAATTCATGTAATATATATATGTATATGTATATGTATATGTATATGGATATGGATATGGATATGGATATGGATATGGATATGGATATGGATATGTATAGATATAGATATAGATATATCTATATCTATACATATACAATTACATATACATATACATATACATCTACATCTACATCTACATCTACATCTACATCTACATATATATATATATATATTATATATATATATATATATATATATATATATTATATATATATATATTATATATATATATATATATTATATATATATATATATATATATATATATATATATATATATATATCCACGAGGGAGAGGATTCATGTCTCATGCATGCATCAATGATTTGGTCAATAAATGGCATGGGGAAGTTATCATTGGGACAAGCTTGATAGCGGTCATAAAAATCCATGTAGATTTTTATAGTCCCTTCTTTTGTTGTCAAGGATAGAATAAAAAATTCATGAGATGTAAGTGATAGGGTAGAGAAACCTAGCTTTGTGGAGATTTTTAAACTCACCGTTAATGGCCATTACTTTCAAAGAATGTAGAGTTCACTATTTTTGATGAACTAGCGGCACATATTTCCATGCATCAATCTGATTCTTAACTATGGTGGGGTTGAGGCTAGGCATTTTAGTGTATAACCAAGTGAATATATCATAATACTCTTTAAAGAGAGGTTTTTATTTGATTAATTTTTCTAGATATCACACCTCTCTAAGCAAGATGTTTTTAATGACAACCAGTTTGGCCAAAATATCCATTTTGATATTGGGGGAGTTGTGGACCATATTCCCCTCTTCAAAAGTGTTAGGGGATAGGATAAGGTTCTTAAACCAATCAACATTTCCATGGGGAATGAATTCCTTGGTTTCAAGTTCACATATATGTTTAGGGACCATAGGTTGTATAATATCTCCAAGGAAAACATAAATATAGATGATGCATCATGTCCCATAGGTGATTGGAGGTGGTTTATGCTTCCATGATGTCTTCATCATAGTGGAAGACAATAGATACAAAATAAATGGATGCCTAAGTGGTGTTGAGAAATCTAGGGCATCAAGTATAAGGTGATTTCTATGAGAGATAACTACTTGTGAATGATTTTTACTTCTTACATTAGATTCTTCTCTTTATATCATTACTGTGTTCTTCTTTCATCAAACAATTACCAATGCATAAACAATAAAGAGACAAGAGACACAAAATGTAGGCTATTCTCCAGAGCCAAAACCTCTCCCACTTGAGAGGAAAACATGCATAAATTCTTCTTCTGATAGAGACTTCAATTGAAGAGTACTAAGACCAAGTGTTATGTGGAATTTTGCATCTACAGATAAACACATCTTCCCTAGGTGGGTGACTACACCTAGAACAACAAAAATAAAGTAGTTTAAACTTTTCTTATAGAAGATATATGAGATAGAGGAACTTACTTGTTGCCTTTCGCTTCCTAAATCTCTTTTGAATTGCTCCCGTCACTCCCACTTGAACTAAATCCACTCAAAAGGTACCTGCATCAAGAGAAACAAAAACAAGAAACTATCAAAGCATACATGAACTATCAACTATAAAACAATGGAATCGAATACATTGAAACACATAATGATCACAAATATGAACAATCATATGATAAAAGGAATAAACTCTTTATTAATGTAGAAGGAATAATATCACCCAATACAGTTCGATTCTATGCCACTCCTCCAACTTCAGTTCAACGCTCGCCACATCAAAAGCTCAACACTCCAACAACATAACATTGCTTTACATAAACTCAATCCTCAAACAAACATAATTTCCTTACAAACTTCAGATTCTAGCCCCTTGATCACTATGATGAGTGCTCAATTTATAGGAAATGGAGGTGGTTTTGTCATAAATGAGGGTATTGAATGGCTTTCTAATCTTGGAGTTAGTTTCCATGGAGCAAGGAATGTGAGGATAGGAGGTTAATGGATCCTTAGCCTATCCAATTTCGAGCTCATAAGAGGGGATAAGAGATGGGAACCTTCTAGAGTCGTCTAGAATGAAGGAATATTCCCAGAACCCTATGCAAATTTTGCTCAATCTCACCCAGCTCTGCTAAAGAGGGCCCAAGTGCATTGTAGTGCAAGCCACAGTGGGCCTGCCTACTCTGCAGTGCACTGTCTCAAGGCATAGGCTGCACTGGTATCCCAAGGAGGCTTTTTAGGAGGGCTTCAGACCATGAAACTTTCATAGGAGGCATTTAATGAGTTGACTTCTCTAGGGCATGTAACAACTGAATTAGGGTTTGATGAGCCCTAAAAGTACTGATCTAAATGTTGGGAGTGATGTGCCCAAATAGACCTGTAACACCAAGAACCTTTACCTAGTTGCCACTCCAAGACCAAGACACCAAGCCTTCTTCCTCTTCCTTGAGTCAACAATAGTCAAACCATTTGCTTCTTCTTCTTGTCAACTTTCCTTCAAAATTTCGACCCCTTGATTTAAGTCCGCAACTTCTGGTTCCAAATCAGAAACCCTTATTTGTATGGTTGAATACCTTTAGCCCTTAACTAGCTTCTCTTTAGTAGGAGACTTCTTCCCTTTAATTCAACTTCCCCTTGACTAGTCCTTTACCCAATTTAGTTACCTTTTGATTGTTGTAACTTTCTTAGCCTCCTTGCTGCAATTTGCAGGTCTGTAACTTCGCACTAGTGGAGATACCTTTAGCTCAAAACAATAACAATGTTGGAATACTTTGCAATTTTCCCTTCTCTACTCATTGGTCCTTAAGCTCCCTTCACACTTCTTTTACTTCAGACATATACCTTGCACTTTAGACTGTGATGAATGAAAATATTCCTCTAAAATGAAGGCAAGCACTCTTATTTATATTTGTTTTCCTTGGTAATTAGCCGACATGAGTGTGTGTGAGCCGACACGTCCTTTGGAGGGTTTATATTATTCCTTTTTGAAGCTGACTTGAGGCGGAGACTTTGCTTGGTATTGGAGGGATAATTATACTTATCTAGTGACTCATACAAAAAGAAGTATGCCCAATAAGGGTCCTTCATACATTAATTTGACCCAATTTGACTTTATGACCAATCCTAAGGACTCACAATGGGAGTCATACTAAAAATAAAATTCCTTGCTCATGCAACCCATGAGACAAGTATTACAATAATAAATTTATTTTTATTCTTTTCATTAATTACATAAAATCATAATTACACGTCATTGTGAAGACCGAACCTAGTTACATTTTTCAACACTCCCTTGTAACTAGGGAGGTATTCATAATGGTACTTGATCATTCTCAATCTGAAGAATTTCTGATAAGAAGATTCGGATTGGTAACCCATCTGTATAACATCATATCAACCATCATTGTCACATAGAAAGGCCTTGAATAAAAACTATATCTCTCCACGAGATATGAGCTTAATGCTGGCGAGATCAATAATGTATAAACACCCATATAATTGTCTCTCTCGGAACATACTCCACTTGGGTTCTCAGGGTATGTTCCACCAGGACTATTCTTATCTTGGATTCCAAGTCCTCAAATAATATCGGTCTTCTAAGACTACTCTTATCTTGGATGCCTTAATACATCCTCAAAGAGAATTGAATGTCAAATGCTTACCCAATCCTCCATTTTTTCTTCCCAAGTGAAGACAAGAATGATGTGTCTATCTATCCCTCTTAATTAGGGAGGACAGATCTATTCCACTAAAGGAATGTACTCATTCCTACAGAAGGAATGTAACTAAGCTCCCTCTTGTCTTAGGAATTTCCAAGTTTCTTCCAAGTAAGGAAATTGTTTCCAGGCTCTCTCTTAATTAGGGACCTACAACATCTCCTCAGGTGGAGATGATGGGATAACCAACTACTTTAAGAACTCCTCTTCACGCTTTCATGAATTTCTTTTTGTTATATAGGAGTCTTCATCTTTGGGACTTCTACATAGGGCACTGACCTTCCATCACTTTCATTCATGAGTCAACCATGTCATCATCGGAAAGTGACCCATCAATTCATATCTAGCCTTCCTTCATTCCATGCTACTTTCTTCATGCCATGTTTACTTACGGATCTTTCATCCTACTACATTTGCATAAATGGTGGTAGATATCCATAGATATTCCCTTGGAAGCCCTGCATAAACCCATCCAGATTTTCAAAAAATAAAGGAATGAACATTAAAATCAACATTAACTTTGTGATGGCCTTTCATCATGACATCTTCTAGTTTGCCTCGTCATCCTGAATACATATCAACACATTTCCCAAAGATATATATTGTCAAGGGTCTCTTTCTTTTTCAGATTTCATCAGAGTCTTCATATCTTCCATGGAGATATCCTAATTAAATCTTCTTGGTATTTCAGATGTTGATTGCATTTATCATGATCTCTTCTTTCATTTATTCACATATTATATTCCCAGGAGCTTCCAATCAGAGTTCCTCAATTGTACTCAACCGCCTTATACTTCATATGAGAATATATTATGTTGATTTCATCTAGTGACTATGTGACCCATGCATTCTTGCATTCCTTTGAGGGAGGAGATCCTTTATTTTGATCATGCTCTCAAAATGGAGCATTGATCCATGTTACCTACAACCATATGAAATGAATTTCACAATATCAAATGTAAGTACACATACCTCATTTTCCATTTGGGTCATCTAGACTTCTTGTAACAACTTCCTTGATTGAAAGAGCTTCAATTCATTGATCTGATTCACTTTTATGTAATCATACCATCATCCCATGAATTAAAAAATATGAGAATTCTTGATGAAACATTGCTTCTCCTCATGATCGGTGAACCTTTCAATGAAGATTCCATCAGAGAATATTGAGGATAAGCATGTGTTTCCTTTTAGCAGATGTATGATGAACCTTGTACTAGATTACCTTGCCATTTATGTTCCCAATGTGATTCCCAAGATCTATATCCTCGACTTTCATAGAATCTAATCATCTTTCACGCTTCTATATGATGATGTCCTGAGCTCTTACTTTCAATGCTTGCCTTGATGCATTTGATTTAGTGAATTGTGATAGCCATATCTTACAACAGAAGACTTAGGAATTTGAGAAGAAATTAGGTGAGGAAGACTATCTCAGTAATAGATATATCTTACTTCCTCTTTCTTGGACTTCTTCTTTTAAACTTCCTCTACTTATTTGGAAATATGGGCTTCTTCTCTTCCTCTTTTATTGTCCTTCTTGACCTTAGGACAATATCTTTTGTAGTGCACATATTCCTAAGACCCTTGGCATTGAATCTTAGACATGTACCTTTTCCTTTTCCAAGAAGCAGACTTTGCAAATTTTCCTTTTATTCTTGTCATTGTAGCATAAGCTTGACTTTGCTCACCTGCTCCCACATCAAATTTGGCCTTTAGTCTAGATTCTTCAATTTGACACAGTGACCATAGATCCTGGAATGGAGTAGCTTCTTTATTGCCATAAATTATTGAAGTAAAGTTACCCCACTCCGTTGATAGTGCATTTAATACAACTATGGTCATTTCACTATCAGACATGACTTCTCCCAGATCTTATAGTTGATCTTGGATCTCAGATATCCTCATAAAGTATGAGGCTATTCCATCTTCCCTAGACATCTTCAGCTTGTAGATTTCTTGCCTTAATGAGATGACTTCTCCAACAATGATTATATAATACAACTCTACAGGTTTGTTATACATTTCTTTTTGAATTTTCAAGTTTAGATACATATGGGATGAGGGGATATTTGATGGATTCAATAAGAATCCTTTGAGCCATAATTTCCCCTTTCATATACTTTGCAAATTCTTGAGCATATTCTTCTCCTGGTTTGGTGATAGATCCTTTGACTTGATCCATGACCTCATTTTCAATGAGATTTAGATATGTACTTTTCTTACATGCAAGATAGTTTGAAGCCCCAACCAATTTGTTACTTTCCTTTAAAAAAGAAATTTTGACAGATTCAAATGTGGACACAAATATACTTACTTGATAGGATACTTCTTCTTCTTGTTGCTTCCTTGATGTTTATAATAATATAGAGGATAGAAAACTTCTCCTTGATAAAGGTAGTTTTCTTCAATAATGATCCTTGATCCCATAGAGAGTGAAATGACACCACCTTTTGATTTAACTTCCTTTGGATGAATAGACTTCAAAACACTTTAACTTGAGTAGATGTAGGGTTTTGGCCTTCTTTTCTTGATGATGATCTTAATACTTATTTGTAGACTTCTTGAATTCAGGATGATCTTCACTTTGATTACTTCCTTGAGATTTGATCCTTGAGTGTCCCTTGATAAGATGCCCTTCCTTGACTTAGTCACCTTAGCGCTGATACCATGTTGAGAAATACAAGGCATAAAGTATAATGTGATTCTATGAGAGATAACTACTTGTGAATGCTTTTTACTTATTAGGTTAGATTCTTCTCTTTGGATTATTATTGTGTTCTTATTTCATCAAACAATTACCAATGCATGTACAATAAAGAGACAAGAGACATATAATGTAGGCTATTTTCCAAGGCCAAAACCTCTCCCACTTGAGAGGAAAATCCGCATAAATTCTTCTTCTTATAGAGACTTCAATTGAAGAGTACCAAGACCAAGACCCTTGACCTAGTTTCCACTGCAATACCAAGGTACCAAGCCTTATTCCTCTTACTTGAGTCAACGATAGTCAAACCCTTTGCTTCTTCTTCTTCTTCTCATCTTTCCTTCATAATTTTGACACCTTGATTTAAGTTTGAAACTTCTGGTTCCAAATCAGAAACCCTTGTTTGTATGGTTGATCAACTTTAGCCCTTAACTAGCTTCTCTTTAGTAGGATACTTCTTCCCTTTAATTCAACTTCCTCTTGACTAGTCCTTTAACCAATTTAGTTACCTTTTGATTGCTGTAAATTTCTTGGCCTTCTTGCTGCAATTTACAAATCTGCAACTTTTCACTCGTGGAGATACTTTTAGCCCAAAACAGTTGCCAAAAATGCTAGAATACTTTGCAATTTCCTCTTCTCTACTCACTAGTCCTTAAGCTCCCTTCACACTGCTTTTACTTCAGACCTATACCTCGCACTTCAGGCTATCATGACAAAAAATATGCCTCTAAAATGAAGCCAAAAAATCCTATTTATAGTTGTTTTCCTTTGTAATTAGCCAACATGTCTAAAAATATATGAAATGTGGTCCATTGTGGTGAATTGAAGGTCAAAGCCTTCAAGGCAAGTGGTGGCTTACTGATTAGGGTGGCAGGGTGGTACAAGGTGGATATTTGACTCTCCTTTAGGTTGGAGCTCGAGAACACTTCCTCTTGGCAGGGTGGTGTTAGGGCAAGTTGGAGCTTACAGGGTGTTGGAGCATCCTTCATGTTGGAGATAGTAAAACCAAGGGTTTGGAGCCTCCTTCTAGTTGGAGCTAGTAAATCATGGTATTGGAGCATCCTTTTAATTGGAGATGATAAAACCAGAGGTTGGAGCCTCCTTCTAGTTGGAGTTGGTAAATTAGGGTATTGGAGCATCCTTTTAGTTGGAGCTGATAAAACTAGGGGATTAGATACTCCTTCCAGTTGAAGATGGGAAATAAAGGTGTTGGTGCCTCCTTTTAGTTGGAGTTGATAATTTAGGGGGTTGGAGCCTCCTTTTAGTTGTTGTTGGAGAATATTGGAAGTTGGAGCTTCCTGTTGATGTAATATTTAATACTTATTAAAGAGTGTTCAATGGTTTTTCTCTTGGATGGGTTTCCACCTAAAAATATCTTGTGTATTGCCTATGATTTTATGAATTGTTGAATGGTGTTGTTAATTGCTTAATGTTTACATGATATGATTAAAATTGTTAAAAAATGCTCAATATTGATTCGCCCCCCATCTTCATATTGATAAATATTTCAAAATTGGGATCATTCTTAGTGATGGGTGTACCATTTCTATAGTTCTTGAGAGTGGAGTAGAAGAAGCAAAAACTCATATAGTCTCAAGATAAAACACTAGATTGTGGCATCAAATAATGGGGCATATTAGAGAGGAAGGGCTCAAGTACTGCATGATAATGGTATGGTAGAAGATATTTCTAATTTCTCTCTTTATTTTTATTTTCATGAACATTATTTATATGGGGAAAATAACTAGGTAAAATTCTCCTATTGTGCTATGAGGTTAGAGGGAACATTATAGTTGGTGAAAAATGATGCATTTGGACATGTGTTGCTTCCGTCATTGGGTAAATTTATGTATTATGTATTATATGTAGATGACTTATTAACTTAGAAATACATGGATTTGTTTCCTCGAGAATCTATGGTCTCCCCAAGATACATAAAAATGGTATCCCTTTCATACCTATTGTGAATACCATCAGTTCTCCTACTTATGGTTTGGCTAAGTATGTTGCTGGAAAATTAATCCCCATTGTTGGCCACATTGACTCACTCATCAAGGATTTATATGATTTTTTTAGACTAATAAAAGAAGAAAAAATGGACAAGGATGAGTTAATCATTCGTTTTGATGTTGTTCCATTATATATGAAGATTCCCTTAGAAGAAGCTATCAAAGTTCTCTATGAGGTAACTAACGCTGAAACTGCTAAGCTTGTTGAAATTTGCTTACGCTCAACATTGTTTAGCTTCTAGGGTGAATACTATGAACAATTCAATGGTGTTGCAATGGGCTCCCCATTTCTCTTATCATTTCTAGCCTCTACAAGGAAGAATGTGAACTCCTACCCATTGAAACCCAACAGATGGAAGAGGTTCGTTGATGATACTAATGTTAAATTGCAACATGGTAAAGAAAACCTCTCTTAATGGAATATCTGATGACATAAAATTCACTATGGGGCTAGAAGATAATAATTGTATTCTTTTCCTAGATGTATTGATTATTAGAAATGAAAATGGGACCTTGGGACATCAAATATTAAAAAAAAAGACACATAGTGATAGTTACCTTCATGTAGATTCTCAACATTACCCTCCTTAAAATTTTGGGATCCTTAATACATTGGCATTAAGAGCTATAAGAATATGTGATATTGATCACTTAAAGTAGGAGTTTGACTACTTTAATAATGTATTCAAAAAGATTGGCTAACAAAGAGAAAGACATTTCTAGAGCCATCAAAAAAGCTAAGGATAAGATGAACAAATTTCAGAACATGGCTAATGTACCACCCTTTAACAAGAGAGCACATCTTCCATACATACATGGTGTTACTGATAAAATTTCCAAAGTTCTTAGAAAATGGAACATTGGTTCTACTTTCAAACCATTATAAAAACTATAGGACATGACTTAAACCCGTTAAAGACAAAATAAACTAGCATTAGTTAAAAGGAGTTTATAAAATCAATTGCTCCCATGGAAAAGTTTATATTGGTGAAACTTGTATATCATTTAAAACAAAAATCAAGGAGCATTGTGTTGACATTAAAAATAAAAGTTCTTGCTCTTATGCTATTGTGGAGCATTCCCTCCTCACTAAAAATCACATTTGCTTGGAAGAGACTTCTATCATTGCTAAAAAAAAACACTACTTCAAAAGAATATTTAGAGAAGCTAATAAAATATTAAAACATGCTAACAACCTCAATCATAATAACAAACTCAAAATTAATAAGAGTTAGCTTCCAATAATTTCTCAAATTCCTTAAGGTATTTATCATTAATTTACATGGTATAGAATTCATACTTAATATCCCGCTACATCAACTCTAATATATTAATTTATCATCTTAATGTTTATTACCTTATTACGTTAAACAAATTACCTTATACTTTAAATGTACTATTATTTCTTATTTAGTTAAAAATAGTGTTATATTGAAATTATTCATTTATTCATGTATAATTATTAATTATTTAATTTACTATTTCTATTATTTATTTATTTAGTACATTTCTTATTTCTTAATACTTTTTATCCTATTAGGTTAAACAATTTCTTATACTTTAAATGTAGTATTATTTCTTATTTAGTTAGAAATAGTATTAATATTATATTTATTATTTATTTATTTAATTGGTAGTATTTTTCTTTAATTATTTATTTGGATAAGACTATATTATTGTATTTACTAATTAGTATATTGGATAATTATTTTATTTATTTTTTATTAATTTATTATATTTCTTTTTTCTTTTTCTTGGGCTCTTTTTCCTTTTTTTTTATTTATATTACCCCATTCCCTCTCTTTTTTTTCTCTTTTTTTTTATGAGATGGGCTTGGTTTAGATTCAAAACATCGATAAAAAATTTCACCAGGATAAATTACAGAATCTATTTCTTCAAGATCTAAAGTCTTTAAAAAATTTAAAGAGTTTAATGCTCATGGAAAATCAGACAAATAAAAAAATTAAGGTGTCGAGAAAGGATAATGGTGGAGAATCTTATGGGAATGGCGTAGCAATGCAAAAGGCTAATCCATGCACACCTCGCTAAAATGGATTCGGAGAAAGGATAAATATGAAGTTGACTGTGAAAGCAAGGAGTATGCTTAGTGGTGCAAGGTTAGGATAGGAATTCTAGGAAGAGGTAATGAATATTGCATGTTACCTAGTAAATAGATCACCATAATGAATGTTGGATGATATGACTTCACATGAGGTATGGACTAGTAAGAAATGATCTCTTAAACATATAAGGGTTTTTGAATATGATATTTATGTAAATGTTCCAAAGGAGAATAGGGGTAATCTAGATAAGAAAGATGAAAAGTGTGTCTTTGTTGGATATAAAAATGGTTTGAAAGGTTATAAGTTTTGGAACCCATAAACTAAGAAGGTAGTGTATAGTAAAGATGCAGTGTTTAGGGAAGTAAAAGATGTTGTCAAACAAGAAGTCCTACTAAATGATCCGTATTTATCATGGATATACCATTGTATAGTTCATCAAAACAAATCTACTAAAATTTACTTAAAACATGAAATCTACACTATGAGGGTTAATTTTTCCTTGTATTTCCAGATTCATGAATTACTATGTTATGGTTATACATGCAATAGATAACATATGGAAAACAGAGAAAAGCGAAATAAAACTTACAAACCACATTAAACATAAGATCTGACATGGGAAGCTCTTATGGGAAAAAACCTAGTTGGAAGGTTAGGCTGCTCTACTTTCTCTTTCTTTGAATGGAAATGTGGGACGCAAGTACAAAGGAGTAAGACCTATGGTGTGTGGGTTGCTACAATACAAAAATTATTCTAGACAAAATACAATAGAGAAACCTCACCTTCTAGCTAAGTTTTCTCCCATAAAGGTTTCCTAGAGCATATCTTGTGTTCATTGTGGTTGGTGTGTGATTGTATTTTATTTTATTTATTTTCCACATTTTATTTATTACATTCATATGAAAATAAAATAAAATATTAATATACTTAGAATCTAATGAAATTAATCGGCAATGTTATTAACTTAATAAGAACTGCAACCTCAAAACTAGAACTCCAGCCCAAAACCTCCTTATTTTTGCTCAAAAAACATGAAAAAATACTACAAATCATAATGCGATGATACTATATCACATCTTTTTAGGGTTAAAATTCCATAGTTTTTCAGCCATGGCATTAAATATTAAAATCATGATCATGGAAAAATTAAAATTCCAACAATTTTAAACCATGGTATTAAAGTTCAAATAGTATGAATTAAAAAATTTAAAATTTCGACATTTTTCAACCATGGAATTAAAACCAAATATGACGAGTACAAAACACCCTAAAATTCGACATCTGTTAACCATGACATTATAAACCATATACCATGACTAAAAAACCCTTAAAATTGAACACCTAAATCAAAGAGTCGCTCTACCAAGAGCATTTTTTTTAACCTTTTTTTACATGGAAAAAAGTATAATTTTTTTGAAATATTGAATTAAGGCAACTTCACTCCTTTTTAATAACATGCTAAAATTGCATTATTTTCTCAATTATGGATAATAAAATCATCATTAATGTGCAAAAAATCATGAAAAACACCCTTAAAAATAGATGTAATGCAATATTTTAAAATTTTTAAAGTAAAAACATGAAA
>APFE031659583.1:197894-300612 GCA_000404065.3 Pinus taeda
TAAAAAAGTTAAAATTATTTGATAATGTTAAAAAGCCTTTTTAAGTAGCGCTAATAAAATATCTTGTAGTTCAAAGATATAATGACTTTTATCATTCATATATATATAGATATATAAAAGCTTTGAAAAAAATATATATACACAAAAACAATATGTTCTATATAATTTTACAAATTTTATGGTGAAATTCTATCATTCAGGAACTAGAATTTAGAACGAATGGAAACATATATACTATATTTTACATAGCAAACAACATATTCTTGTTAAGAAACCCCAAAAGAGACATAACTATATACAATTTTTATAAACAAAAATGATATATTTCTAAAGCTAAATTATTTTTTCACATTTCATCTTTTTACACCATATTCAAATTCATTGTGAAAATATCTAAGTTAAGAGATTGTTGTTTTTATAGGTTTGAATTGTCACCAATGTTTCATGATATACCATCATTAACTTACACCCACTCATATATATTTAACCAAATTAAATATTCATTTCTCTAAATAACATGATTTCCTTATACTCTTTTTTTTTTTGCCATTAATGATGATCTATTCATCCAAACTTAATTTTTTTAATTTTAATCCATGATGATTAGATGTTGCATAATTTTTTCATTTAATTCTATATATTCTTATTGTGACTTCTCCCATTTATAATAGTTATTGATCTTTGATAACAACCAATTGAATAACCATTTTGTGGTGGCTTTTTCCATAAATATTTATCTTCTCAAGAGGAACAAGTATTGATTTTATTGTCTTTTTCAAATCATTTTTAGTAATGATGACATTGATATCAGTTTTTAGTGAGACTTTTTGGAAGCTTTTCTCGTGAGTTTTTTATGGTGTAATTTCTCTAAAATCCGGCAGGAATTTATTGAAATCACAGGCTTGATGGGTAACTCCTACATAATCGAAGTGCCCTAGAAATTTTTCAGTGTTCTGAATCCATAATCCATATATACAGTATAAAAAACCAATTTAAATAATACAAATCAAGATTTCAGCTCAAAGTTTTCTGCCAATTTTGTCACCCTAAAGTCCAAAAAATTACAAAAAAAAAACAACTCCATTGATATGGATTCACAATTTTGCAAGGAAAAACAAATGATGGTGATCTTTCCTGCCTCAGATTGAGACTGAAGTCAGGACTCGAGTTTTGTTTTGAGAATATCATATCCAATTTCAAGTATGGTGCCATACAAATCAAGAACCTCAGAAAGCTGCTGGTTGGACATGCCTTTCATTACTCTTCCCGTCACCTTTCTTCTTTCCTTGTCCATACGAACCTTTTCCAGATAGCACGTTGAATTCCTCACAATCGCTCCCTGTTAAGTGTGAAGCCAAATTCACGGAGGATTCTAGATCAGATCTTTCTAGATCTCTAGGATTCTAGATCTTTCTACATTGCCATTAGTTTCTAGAATCACATGCAGGATTCTAGATCCTCCTACACCACCAGTAGTTTCTAGATCATTCCAGATCTCCATCTGAGTCACATATAGGATTCTAGATACTTCTTCTGCCTCTATAAATTTGTAATTTCTCCGACGAAGGAAAGCAAGCCAAGGCCCAAGCCTGTTATGTAATGCAAAGTGATTTCTCTTCTCCAGTTATTGTTTTATCTATTCCATTGTTTCCGATTGACTGATCTTGTTGTTTCTCCATTTGTCTGTCTTTGAGTATAAATTTGTTGTGTGTTATGTATGCTTCGGTCTAACAACTAGTATCAAACCATAAGTTCGAATATCCACCATGCAAGCCGCTTAGTGCCATCGCCTTGCTCTAGCAGTGTTTGTTAAAACGTTGGTTGTTACCCCTGGAGCTGTTGAAGGATCTGTCTAGGAAATAGCTGAGGAATGCTGGAACTAAAAGGCAGTGGCTGCAAGAAAAACAAGGTCGTGGATCTATGTTGAAACGTGTTGCTGGAGTTTGAAACGTGGAGATCTATGGAGATTGGAGTTGAAACGTGGTGTTCGTAAGTTTTTTTTTACATCAAGCTTGCACGTATACGTCAAGTTTTTTTCTCAAACCAACATATGTATGTGTGAAATGTGAAAAGGTTAAAACATTATATATGTTTTTATAGTTATTATGAAACATATATAATTATATGTTGGAATTTTGAAAAGTATATTTTAAAAAGAAGCAGGAATTTTGAAAAGGGTATTTTAAAAGGAGGAAGGTCATTATTACTAAATTTTAAAGAGTAATAATTAAAGTTTTATTTTTAAGTGGAGTTTTTATGTTTTGGGGCGTGAATTTGATTGAAAATGGAGACAACACTTACAAATATGGAGAAGTTGAGCGGAGCTAATTTTGCCCTATGGAAATCACAAATGGAGGATATACTGATTTTAAAGGATCAGTACTTGCCGATTGAGGGCACAAAAAAGAAACCCTCATCGATGACAAATGAAGAGTGGAATAAGCTAAATAGAAAGGCGATTGCAACAATCTGCCAATATTTAGCAAAGAATGTTTATTTCAATGTGTCTGGAGAAAAGACGGCTGAAGGATTATGGAAGAAGCTCCATGATCTATATGAGAAGAACACAACATAAAACAAAGTGTTCTTGATGAAGAAGCTTTATAATCTCAAAATGAAGGAAGGTGCTTCAGTTGCTGAGCACTTGAATGCATTTAATATTATTACTAATCAACTTGCGTCTGTTAAAATCATTTTAGATGATGAAATTAGAGCTATTTTGCTAATGTGTTCTATGCCAGACAACTGGGAAAATTTAATTGTAGCTATGAGCACTTCAACAACTATAGGGACCTTGAAGTTTGATGATGTCAGCAGCAGTTTAATGAATGAGGAGCTGCGACGCAAGTCAATTGCGGAAAACTAGGGAGGAGGGGCTCTAGCTCTAGTTGGTCGTGGTAGGAGAATGGATCGAGGCCGGCAAGGGCGATCAAGATCGAGAGGCTGATCAAAATCAAGGAGACGTAGGATCATCTGCTTTCATTGTGGCAAACCCAGGCACACGAAGAAAGAATGTCGATTCTGGAAGAAAGGACAAAAGGATCAGAGATTGTCTAGTACAAATCACAAGTCATCCAGCACAAATGAAGGTGGGACTACTGCTGTAGCCACAGATGGTGATGTGTTGTTTACTGTTTCAGTAGAGGATGCATGTGTATATACATCTAGCAGTAGCTTTGATTGGATCCTTGACTCTAGGGCATCTCACCATGTAACCCCATGCAAAGATAGTTTTGTTTCATATAATCCCGTTGATTATGGTAGAGTGCATTTGGGGAATAATCATTTTTGCAATATTGTTGGAGTGGGAGATGTCCAGATCAAGATGAAAGATGGACAAGGTATATTGTTAAAACAGGTCAGGCATGTACCAAAAATGCGCATGAGTTTAATCTCTATGGGACGACTGGATGATGAAGGCTATTCGACAAGCTTTGGAAAAGGAGGTTGGAAAAATAGCAAAGGTGCATTGGTCGTGGCCAAAGGACCCAAGACAGGGACATTATACACATTTAAGACACCAATAGGAAAATCAGATTTGGTTGCTGTCACAAAAGAAGGAAATTCAGTAGATCTGTGGCATAAGCGTTTGGGTCACATGAACGAGAAGGGCTTAAAAATCCTTGTTGGTAAAAATTTATTGTCAGGTTTGAAATCCTACAATCTTGATCTTTGTGAGCATTGTATATATGGTAGACAAAGAAGGGTTTCATTCCTTAGAGGTGGCCATGACAGAAAGAAAAATGTATAAGAATTGATATACTCAGATGTGTTTGGACCTGTTAATATCAAATCATTATGAGGAGCATCATATTTTGTAACATTTATAGATGATGCATCCAAGAAGGTTTGGGCATATACTATGAAAAATAAAAGTGAAGTGTTTGGAATATTTCAAAAATTCCATGTTGTTGTTGAAAGAGAGACTAACAAATTGCTGAAGTGTTTAAGAACAAATAACGGTGGAGAATATTTCTCAAATGCATTTAAGGATATTGTAATAGGTTTGGCATAAAGCATGAGAAGACTATGCCTGGTACTCCTCAACAAAATGGTGTAGCAGAAAGGATGAATCGCACCATTATGGAAAATGTGTGAAGTATGTTGTCCAATTCCGGTTTGGAGAAGAATTTTTGGGCTGAAGTAGTCAAGACCACTTGCTACCTCATAAATGGATCTCCAACTACAGCCTTGGATGGCGGTATTCCTGAAGAAGTTTGCACTGGTAAGAATTTGAATTATTCTCACTTGAAAATCTTTGGATGTGAAACATTCGTACATATTTCCAAAGAAAATAGAACTAAGTTAGATGATAAATTTATGAAATGCATTTTTTTGGGATATGCGGATGAAGATCTTGGTTATCGTCTATGGGATCCAATCAAACATAAAATTATTAGAAGCAGGAATGTTATATTTAATGATTCAGAAATGTTCAAGAGGACTGTAGGTGAGTTGGAGGTCAAGAAGGTTATTGACAGGTTTGAAGAGCAGCAGGAAAACATACCACCAATACAAGAAAATGAACAACAAATTCAGGAGTATGAAGAACAACAAGTGGAAAATAATGAACAACAAGAAGAAGGAATCTTGCAGGAACCTTTACAGGAGATTCAACCTGATAATGCACCACCATAGTTAGTTCACAGATATTCTAGGCATCATAAGCCTTCACAAAGGTATCCTCCTTCAAACTATATTTTGTTGACTGATGAAGGTGAACCTAATTGTTTTCAAGAAGCTTGTAAAGTCGAGCATAGTAAAGAATGGAAGAAAGCAATGGAAGAAGAAATGAACTCTTTGCAGGAAAATACAACTTGGGAGTTGGTAAACCTCCCAAAAGGTAGGAAGGCTCTACAAAACAAATGGGTGTACAAGATTAAGTATGAAGGTGACGAAAAGAAGGAGAGGTATAAAGCAAGACTGGTGGTGAAAGGTTTTGTCCAAAAAGAAGGTATTGACTTCACTGAAATTTTCTCACCCATTGTTAAAATGTCATCCATTAGAGTCATTCTTGGTCTAGTTGCTGCTTTAGACCTAGAATGTGAACAGTTAGATGTAAAAACTACTTTCCTTCATGGTGAATTGGAGGAAGAAATTTATATGGAGCAGCCAGAAGGCTTCATAGAAAAACGCAAAGAAGGCCTTGTTTGTAGGTTGAAGAAGACTCTCTATGGGTTGAAACAGGCACCTCGACAATGGTACAAGAAATTTTATTCATTCATGTTGGAACATGGTTTTCAGAGGTTGGAAGCTGACCATTGTGTCTATATCAAGATGTATGATCAAGGAAATTATATCATATTATTGTTATATCTAGATGACATGTTGATTGTTGGGCATGACAAGAATAATATCAATAGGTTGAAGAAAGATTTAGGTAGCAAATTTGCAATGAAGGATTTGGGACCAGCACAACAGATATTGGGCATGCGGATTATGCATGACAAGAAAAACAAAAGGTTGTGGTTGTCACAAGAAAAATATATCCAGAAGGTGCTTGACAGGTTTAATATGAAGGATGCCAAGCTAGTTGGTACACCCCTTGCAGCCCACTTCAAGCTGAGTATTGAATTATGTCCTAGTGATGACAAGGAGAAAGAAGAGATGAGCAAAATTCCTTATGCTTCAGTAGTTGGTACCTTAATGTATGCCATGGTCTACACACAACCAGACATTGCATATTCAGTGGGAGTAGTGAGCAAGTTCCTTACCAATCCAAGCAAACAACATTGGCAAGCAGTAAAATGGATTTTAAGGTATCTCAAGGGTACTGGTCATTATTGTTTATGTTTTGGTCATTATGAGACTATGCTTGAAGGATTTACAGATGTGGATATGGCTGGAGATATGGATACCAAAAATTCCACTATAGGGTATTTGTATACATTTGCAGGTGTAGCAGTATCTTGGGTGTCAAGGCTACAAAGAATAGTAGCCCTCTCTACAACAGAAGCAGAGTACATAGCTGCAACAGAAGCTTGTAAAGAGATGTTGTGGATGGAGCGATTCCTAGGAGAGATAGGAATAAAGCAGGACAAGTATATGTTATATTGTGATAGTCAGAGTGCCATTCACTTGGCAAAAAACCCAGCATTTCATTCAAAAACCAAGCACATTGACTTAAGGTACCATTGGATCCGACATGTGTTGGAGGAAGAATAGTTATCCTTGGAAAAGATCCATACAGATAGGAACCTTGCTGATATGCTCACTACGATTCTACCACAAAATAAACATGATTTACGTAAAGCATGGTAGGACTCAGTGTGACTTGATGACTCTTATTTGGCTTCAAGTGGGAGAATGTTAAGTGTGAAGCCAAATTCACGCAGTATTCTAAATCCTTCTAGATTGGATTTTTCTAGATCTCTAGGATTCTAGATCCTCCTACACCGCCAATGGTTTCTAGATCATTCCAGATCTCCATCTGAATCACATATAGGATTCTAGATCCTTCGAGGGCCTCTATAAATTTGTAATTTCTCTTGCCAAGGAAAGCAAGCTAAGGCCCAAGCTTGTTATGTAATGCAAAGTGATTTTTTATGTAGTCCATTGTTTCTGATTGAGTAATCTTGTTGTTTCTCCATTTGTCTGTCTCTGTTAATTATTCTCTACTATTTTCGTCTAAGTCTCTGAATATAAATCCGCTGTGTGTTATGTATGCTCTGGTCTAATAGAAGCACTGACAATAAATGGTCACAATTGCTTGATGCAAACCTAAACTCTTCAGAACTGTAATTGCTTTGTAATTTTCTCCTTAAATTGTTGCGTTCTCATTCTGATGGAACCATCCCGGTGCCCTTTATTCCACCTTTGGATTCTGGCTTGCTAATAGTCCTAGAATTCATACAGGTAATGTATTTTAATCTTATGGTTGTGTTTGGTACCTTTTCTCTGTGGCTACTCAATGAAGCGTATCCGTAACCTTGGTCCACCATTAATGTCCTTCCAGGATTATTAACAGTAGGTTTGATCTTATCTGTAGGCATGATGTTTTGCTCTGAAATTATGTCCTCTCAATTCTATTCCTCGGTAGCTTTGAGGTAGTTTTTTTACATGGGCTTATTTCGGTTTAAAATTTTACACTGTTGCATCTGATTCATGTCCACATCAACAAGAAATTCACGGTATTCTAGTTTCCTTCCTCCGTATCTATGGAACACAAGAGTATCGACCCTTCAAATTCATGGTACCCAAATTCTAAAAGGAAATATAAGGTATGGTTTTTGTATTGTAAACTCAATTTTTTTTCTTAAGGTTTATTACTTATAATTTGGTAAAGTTCCACTCCTTACTGGTCATTATGTTATAATGTTGAAACTAGGAATTATTTAATGGTTCCTTCTTCTTTTATTCCCTTTCATCTTCCTCTAGTGCCCCAAAAAAAAATTTGCTGTCGTTGTGGAAACATACTACTCAAGGTGGCTCATACGAATGTGAACACTACTTTACTAGAGCAGGCCTTCCATGCAGAGGTGAGGATTCGATTTCCATTAATTTTTTTTCTAATTTCTTGTAATGATTTTACCCTATAAAATTTAGGGTCTAACTATACAGTGCTCAAATTCGTATTTCCCTTATTTTGTAGGTGTGTGTGGCCCCTCACTACCACCCCTTCCTAGTTCAGTTGACACCATCCCATCAGCATGAATAATCCTTGTCTATGAATTCCAGGTGGGTTCAATTTCTCTTGTTGAGGTTCAAATGATTTAGGTGTCTTGGTGTAATTCTTGATCTATGAATGTAGTGTACACTACTCTCAAACAAATGCCTTCTGTGCATAGTTTAAGGGTTAAATTTTTAGGAGTTATGATAATTTTATTTAGTTACACTATCCTCTTATTATTTTTCCAAGCTGGTACTTACGACTTTCCTCCCTTATTACGGGCACATTCCTATGTTATAATTAGAAGAGTTCTATGTTATATCATCATATAGCTTAGATGTTAGAAGGGAATATTCATTAGAAACTAGATTGGAAACAATTTTTTGTTTTTTGTTTTTGTTTTTAAGCTTATAAAATATATTTTTTGTACTCAAAAACTACTTCTCATTATGCCCTATTCCAAGAATGTTCTTCTTAGATTTTTACATAATTCAACCATGATGAACCCCTCACATGAATATTTACAAGTATTTTATTACATTTTAATTCCCATCCTTTGTATTATATTTAAAACAACCTAAAAAAATTACTTCTTTTATATTGGTATCATTAAATAGCTATAATATGGTGCATTCTTTTGTTTACTACTTCTTCACCATTGTCATCATTATAAAATATATATATTCTTGTTTCTTTAAAAAAATCATTGAATAGTCATTTTTCTATCGATATCCCTTTATATTTGAACTAGTTTTGTTTTCCTCCAATTCGGATTTCCCATAGGAAGATGGGTTTATTATTACAACTTTTTACTCATATATACATTATGGATTTAATCGATTCTGTTCATATTTCTTACTTATCTCCTCATGTCAAACAATTTAAGCTACTGGAAATGGTTCTAAAATCTTGATTAATAAGATTAAAATCTATCTAGTTGCCTATGGAATTGTTTTTTCTTTTTACTTTAATTCAATAATAACGCTAGGAGTTTTGGCAATTGTGTCTCTCTGAGATTACATTTTCCAGTACAAGGACATCATCATCATAACCTTGTACCCCATATTCCCAAAATCATTCTCTTTCATTTATGTTCTCTTATATAATACTTACCCTAATACATACATAACTCTCCATTACGCATATGGGCTACAAAACATAAGAATTTAAACTCCTAATAATTGTTGCATACAACCCTACTTATATTTGACTCCTCTCATTCTTTCGGATTAATCGTGCAAGGGAAACTAAATGTGAGAATCTCTTTTTCTGTTACTAATAATTGGGATCAGTATCCAAAAACTTGCATACATCGTAGTATAATATCTAGGGTTCATACACACCATATTTCTTTTTAACCAAAAAGTACATGAATTTCTGCAAAATCATAAATTCAGTCTACAGGAAGAATTTCATCTCCAATCTTAGTGTACATGAATTATTTCAGTAATTTCAAGTTCAATAAAAAAAATAACTAAATCTACATTTCTTTAGCAAATAGTAAAATACATCATCTACTCATGTCTATTCATAATAAAAAGATAAGACATAATGAAATAAAATAAAAGAGATAAAATAACATAACCGAAATAATTCAACGTGTATCATCGATAGAAGGTCACTTGTGAACTTCACGCTTTTCGCCACCCAACATTAAACTGTAATCCTCTAGTTCACCCTTGTGCTGAGATATTCATGCCAGGGTATCAACAAACTTTATTGATCCCTTCAATACGTATTTTATATCTTTATTTTATGATAAATTTTCCTTTAGCAACGTCCCACTTTTGTGGACCTTTTTATACACTTTCTAAGGCTTTTCCATAAAATTATTCATTTCTCTCCTATGGTGCTTTATGATTATCCAAATTTAGCATCATTCTCCAACAAAGCAATTTAATGGATTTTCTCTCCTATCCATTAAAACTTATCTAAAATCTTATCTAGATCCTTCTCATGAAAGAATTATCCTAATCTCATTTACCAATAAGATTTTTGTTTTTCTTTCTTTAATAAAGATCTCATATTCAAGTGTTTCATTGCCAAATACTCGAACTCGCTTTATTTATTTATTAATAAAATTATTTATTTACATAAACATTTCAATCTACTTCGTAGGCTTTTCACCATTCCTACTAACGTAACCCAGTCCGAATAGAGAAAACAAATTACTATAACAAAGGGATATTACACCCACATGGCTTTCAATAACGAAAAAAGAGGAATGCGGTCTTCATGATCATACATCTACACTAGTCCAAATGCTCCTATGAGAAATCATGCCCACATTTCCCAATCCAGCGAATTCAATTAGTTCTCCATAATGAGTAAGGAAAAATATGAGAGCAGATTTCCATAATAGAAAAATGGTTGATCAAGCTATAAATCAGTAGCTCTTTCATTGATGCTAATAATTCTTCGACTATACAACATTTACATGTTGGTAGTACTTAGAAAAATTATGATAACAATCTATTCCTAAGTTTCCATCATTAGTAACCATTATCGGAACTCATTTACGCGAAAGGCAACAATACAAAATTCCCCTCATTAAATACAAAATTTAGCTCCTGATTTGTCGTCTTTGGTAAGCACATGTGCTCATTCTTGGCATACTGGCTTGGCTATGTTAAGGAGAATATGGAACTATTATGAAAAGTCAATGGGGCTCCCAATTTTGAGGAGCCCATCAATCGGTCCTAACTAATATATAATCTAGGTTACTGAAACAAACAATGGCTATTCAATCTCCTCTTGGGTGTTATCTTGCTGAACTCAAGTTGACTTAAGAGTTGGTGCTAGCAAGATCCTCCTTTCGTACCTCTTGATAATGTGAAACCTAACATTCAGTTGACTTAGTTTCCACCCATGCACTAGTTGTGGAGCATGAATTTCTAGTGGGTTGTGATGTAGTCCTGATATCAAAGCCATTACTTGGTTGAATCATGTAGTAAGAAGTGAAATTTGTTTACACGTACACACAAAACTATTTTCATCTATTCATTCTCAAATATAATAGGTTTATCCAATTGGAGTGAGATCTAACTATTTGCAATTTTTGAGAGAGAAATTAAGAGAATATCTCAACAACCTCCAACAAACTTAAAACAAATCAATAATCGAAATCTACTCATATAAGCATCAACATTAAGATATTAAATGTATACTTTATTTATACATTTTTTTAATAACTTTAACATTTTCGTTTTTGGCTTTTATTTCAATTATATTATAAGATTTTAGAAATGTATTTTGTCTTTAATTATGTTATAATATTCTATAAATATTTATGATAGAAATATTTATTTTATATATATATATATATGAGCTAGGAAATTAACAAAATAGTTTTTAAATATGTTTATAAAAAACGAATAATTTTAAAACTAATTTTCAGACGGCCCGTATTAATTTTAATTTTTTAAATTGTGATTATTTATAAATCTTTCGTCACATTAGTAAAGGAAAGAAAACAAAAATTTTATTCTTAATAAATTTCATATTATAACGATACTTAAAAAAAATGATTATATTTTTTTGGAATTAAATGTTTATATAATACAAATACATTGTTAGTGGAGTCAAATAAGTCTTTTATGTATGGCAAACATCTAGCTTCCAATTGCCTATAAATAGCGAAATTTTTTTGGTTAGTACAAGTGGATCTGCATACACGAACAGAGTAAACTTTAATGTGTTTCTGCTTATTATTTGAAAATGATTTGCCTCGTCATTGTTATATGAAAATAAAATGCGTTTGTCTTTTATTTTAAGGTCGACTTACAACGACATGGACATTTGAACAGGAGATTCCCAATGAATTTTATCACAAAAGTTTACACAGATGCCAACATTAAAATAAACAGGGATTGATGCGCCGGATCAGAGACCAAATTTGTTGAAACATCTATCTATTGAGCCGGAATGGCTCATCCATTGAAGTTTCTTCGTCTGGTTGAATATGTACAAAAGCTGTGCAATAAAATTATTACGTTCCTATGTACATGATCTCTTTAGACCCATTCATTTCAAGATTCGCGTATTGATTAGTGTTCATTAACATTTTAAAGTAATAGCATTTACTATTGTGATTGTTATCATATAATTGATTTGATAATTACAAATATGTTTGATTGTTACTTCCCATTCCTTGAAAGTAACTGGCACCTTCATTCGGAACATCCGACAGACACGGTTACATGTTTTTCATTTGGATATCGTTGATGGGTTATTTTCCTCAAGTGGGCCAATGTTAATAGGAAAAGTTAGCATAATGTATTTCGTAAAATATTTAGTCTCATCATTTATTTTTTAACCCATTTTTTTTTCTCAATAGTCGTTAGATACCTAATTTTCGAGATTAAGATTGGGTTAGTGTGTTATGGTGATAAGTGGTTAGATTCCAAGAAAACTCTAAAATTGAATCAATGGTTCTCATTATGTATTTATATATAAATTTTGTACACTAGCCTAGATCCATATAACTCCGGATCTATCATGCGCTGAGAGAGATCAAATCTCTAGAGGTGCAAACCTTCTTTTTAGAGTAGAATTTGAGGAAAGTTTTACACATCGAGGGATTTGATCCCTCTCGGCGCATGATAGATACAGAGTTAGATGGACCTAGGTTGGTTCCAGTTGAGGGCAACAATGTCACATTTTTAGATTATCATTATTATGCATATGTTTGAGATAAACTTCATACTCTGAAATTTACATTATGTTTTCTTTGCTGACATGACAATATCATTCTTTTCTTTAATTTAGTCTTTGTTATTTTTCTTAAATGGTTTGCATGTCTATGTTTGGATGCTTTGAGTGGTTTGTGTGTTTATGTGTTTGGATTTGGGTGGTAATGTTTGTGAATGTTACAGTTGTGTTATATTTCTATGTGTATGTAATTGTCTATTAGTAATTAGTTGGTGATAAAGAAGGAAGACAATCTTGTCGAAAGTTTGGAGGAGGATTTATATTACACATCTATTTCATTTAATTTTAGGTATCTATTCTACACAATTGTTGACAACTAATTAATTCGCACTAATGTCCATAAGGTATTACTAAATATATCCTGAAGAGTAGTTTTAATTTTAAATTTTCTTAGTTAACTCAATTAATTGAGATGATATATATTGTTAATAACTTTAATGATAAAATAAATATGTTGAATGCAAAGTGACAATGTAATTGTGTTAAATGGGAAAAAAATGTGAATAATAAGAATGTAGTCAATTTCAAATAGTCTTCATTGTGATCAATCTAAAACTATTTTCTTATATTATCCTTGTTGTCACCCCTATTAGTGTTTCCATATTGTCATACTGATTAGATGAAAAGGGAATTTTAACTCATAAGCCATTCAAAACTTTAACTCGAGCTATTGTAGTAAAAATCATATATCATAACAAAAAATCAATGCACTTTGTGGATAATTTTTTTGTGATTACATTGAAACCAATGCACATTGTTAATCCAATCACTTTAAAATTAATATACTATCATACGTCTAGTTACATTAGATTAGAAATTAACATCTACACTAAAATCAATGCATCTAATGAAAAAAATCAAATAGGATTAGAAAAAAGAATGTACATTGAAACCAATGCATCTAATGCAAACAATCAAATATGATTAAAAATGAACATCTACACTTAAATCAAAGTACCTACTGTAAGGAATCAAATAAGATTATAAATAAACATATACAGAAAAATTAATGCATCTAGTGTAATCAATCAATTACAATTAAAAATCAACATCTACACTCAATTCAATGCATCTAGTGCAAACAATCAGATAGAATCAGAAATCAAAATCTACATTGAAATCAATGCATCTAGTGCAAGCAATGAATTATAATTAGAAATCGACATCTACAATCAAATCAATGCATCTAGTGCAAGCAAACAAATAGAATTAGAAATGAACATTTACATTGAAATCAATGCATATAGTGCAAGAAATCAAATAGAATTAGAAATCAACATCTACACTCAAATAAATTCATCTGGTGCAAGCAATCAAATAGGATTAGAAATCACGATCTGCACTGAAATCAATGCATCTAGTGCAGGAAATATTCTTCCCTCTCTCCCTTTCTCTCGTACGTCCCTCCCTCACCCCTCATCACTCCCTTTCTCTCCCTCCCAGCTCCCTCTCTCTCCCTCCCTCTATCCTTCTCTCACCCAAGTCATCTCTCTCTCTCTCTCTCTCTCCCTTTATTTCCCACGTCCCTATGTCTTCCCCCCCATCACTCACTTACTCCCTCTCTCTCTTTGTCTCCATCCTCCAACTCAGTGACTATATCCCTCTCTCTATCCTTCTCTCTCTCCATCTGTAATTACTTTCAAATTAATGAACATCATGCATCTAGTGCAAGAAATCAAATTCAACTAAAAATCAACATTTACACTGAAATCAATGCACCTAGTGAAAGAAATCAAACTGAATTAAAAAAAAACATCTACAATGAAATCAATGTATATAGTGCAAACAATCAAATAAAATTAGAAATCAACTACACTAAAATTAATGCATCATTCTCTCTCTCCTTCTCTATCCCCCTTCCATCTTGTGTCTCCCTCTTTCTTCCTCTTCTCTCCCTCCATCTCTTTCTATTCCCTCCTCTCCTCTCTCCCTCACTCTTTCTCAGTCTCTCCCCTGTTACTCAAGCTCTCTCTCCATCTCTATCTCTCTATGTCTTTTCTTCCCTCCCTCTTTGCCCCCCCTCCAACTCCTTCTCTCTACCCTCCTCTATCTCCCTTCCCTCTTTCTTCCTCTTTTCTCCCTCCATCTCTTTCTCTTCTCTCCTTCTCTCCTCTCTCCCTCACTGTCTCTCCTGTTACTCAAAATCTCTCTCCATCTTTATCTCTCTGTGTCTTTTCTTCCCTTCTTTCTCCCCCTCCAACTCCATCTCTCTCTCCTTCTCACTGTTTTCCCTCCTGCCCTCTTCCTTCCTCTTTTCCCTCTCTCCCGTCAATCTCTTTCTCTCTCTCCACCTTCTTGTCCCTCTCCCCACCTCTCTTATCTCTTTCTATTATATTAAACATAATATTATTTTAAAACTTTTTATCCATACACACATATATACGATAATACATTAACATATACTAAAATATGTCAAATTTAATATTATATTAATTTAAAATTATTAAAATTTTAATAAAATGATATTATAATACTATGTTTAATATAGTATAAAATTGCCGCCTTGGAGTATGCCATAAAACTGCTTCTGCTTGGCTAAGAGCTCGTCTTCCTCGGACATACGGCACAAGTTAACGGCCCAAGACCTAGAGGCATCTGGCAGGAGTGAAAGCCTGCTCCCTTACGAACAACCAGCGGGTGATTACAAGTGGCGTGGTTTTCCTATTTAACTATGATGAGCCAAACTGGCATTATCGGTTAAAGCCAAAGATGGGTGTCCTCACTATTACGAACCACCAGCGGATGATTACAAGTGGCGTGGTTTTCCTATTTAATTGTGATGAGCCAAACTAGCATTATCGGTTAAAGCCAAAGATAGGTGTCCTCACTATTGGTTTTGACACCTGAGTTGATAGGTTTTTCTACTCAGGTGGAAAAAAATATAATATAAAATTGATTCTTATACTATTAAATTAAATAACTGTTAAAATTTGAAAATTAAATAGTTAAAAATTTGAATGTGATTTTTTAATATGAGCATTCTTGACTTTCCCGTAAAATGTAGTTAGTGATGGAAATATAGGATAAACGACCTATAATTCCTTGAGAATTAGTCTAATTTCTCGATTTTTCTTTCTATATTGTTTGAAAAGTGATGTTAAATATCAATTTAATAATTCACAAAAACCTCCACAAGGATAATGAAATTGTTGTTATAGAAAATAATGGACTAAGGTGAATATTGTATCTACAAGTGCCATTAAAAGTAAAACTTGTTGAGGAGAATATTCCTTTAACGAAATGAAATCAAGATGAGATAAAAAAACAATTATGACATGAAATAGGACGAAGTGAGATGAGCCGTTAGAAAAAAGGAAGAAAAGACATTGACTGAATGGAACAACCGGCATATCAACTCAAGGGATTCAAATGAATTCTAATTTGTTTTTAGAAAATTGATTCTAAAATAAAGGAGTGGAGTTTTTACTGTGTAAAGCTATAATTCTATATATACCTCCTTTGTGAGGATGAAGTGGGAGGGAATTCATATAGGTTTTGAGATAGGATTTAAATTAGTAATTTGGGGATACTTTCTAGAGATTCAGTTCCCGTAATAAGGGGAGAAACTTGCACTACTGTGAGTTATTTTCTGAAGTAAAATTTGGAGTGCAGAAAGAGATTGTTTGGGGGATTTCTCTGCAAGTTGAATGGACGTATCAGAAAACACTGAGGTTTAGCTATTTGTATTCAAATTTGATAATATTTTTGATATGAATCTAATGGTAGATTTTGAGCAATGGAAAATTTAATTTAAGATGCATACGAGTTTGTGTAATACAAACTAATTCTATTTATGTAATCTTTTGTTCATATACTCATGATCAACTATTTGTCTTGGAAATTGAATGAAATTTGCTGTTTTTCCTAAAATATTTTTTATTTTATAATTAGTGAAATCATGAGAACTGTTTCCATGATCCAATAACTCATTGTTGATCATTTTCGGTTTGTATTAATCTCCCATATTGTCCTAGGAACTATTACTTTTTATAACTATAAGATTTTAACGCTGATTTTGTACGACCTCCGATATCTAGGAGAAAATGTCTTGTATTAATGAGAGTGGAATTAACGAAAAGGAAAAAACTACCCTCAAGAACATCAGAGTTACATTAATACGTTTTCAGAGATACAATAGAACTTTTTCACTACGATTTAAGAAGAATTTTAAATTGTCCGTGAGAGAAGTTTTGAACCATCCTCGACAGTGCAAAATATTACTGAGAGAAGTTTCGAACCACCTTCACGAGTACTGTTGTGAAAATTCTGAAAACCTCAATTAATATTCACCCATAGAAACTAGTAAGCAATGTAATAGTCGTCTTCAAATGGTAAGTCTTCCAAGACACTATTGCATTGTACACGCCTCAGAATTCAGATTTTACCCGGTTAAGGAGTAAATTGATTATGAACGATCTCATAATTCGGATTTTGCTGTGAATTATATTTGTTATATGAATTGTTTTTTTATTTATATGGTTGTTTTGATTTGTATTTATTTAAATCGGCGTTAATTTATTTGTTAAGGATGGATGGACAAATTACACATATCTTCTATACTGGTTGTAGAATGCACATCTAGGTGCAATCCTTCTTTGAGACAATCATACAGTTAATTTAATTTCCAATTTGTGTTGTCTTACAGTGATATCAAAGTGGAGGTTTATTTGTTCTGTTGATTGAGTTGACTCGCTAGTTTTAACTTGTATGGCTAAGAAAAATGTATGTACTATTGAGGCAGAATGTATGTGTTCACAGCGGGAGTGCAGTAAAGCCGTTGAAGCGTAGAGGAGATTCTCGATGGATGCATTGGCGCACAACGGTGAAAGGTATATGTCCACTGTTTTAATTTGTACTAATGTGGCGTGAAAGATAGGTGTTCAATCCATTGTTATGAAGACATATTCACTCTATTGACGCAGTCATGATGGGAGCGACTAACATAGAAATCATAGCACGAGAGAGATTTCCCTTCAAAAACCTCACTGCACTCGAATTCGTGACTGATTTTAAGAATCAATCATAGAGATCTCTCAGCATTCAAGTTGAAGTGTTGCCTTGAATTGTTAAGTAGTCGAATTTGAGTCGGAGAGGTAAAAGAAACGTGAGCAGCCATTACAGAAGCTATCCAACCACATGTGTGCCACTCGCCAGTCACACGTTGGTTGACTCACAATGACGTGGAAGAAGGTATGAGTTAATTGTGGCGAAGTTCTTATGTTTATATGGAAGACATATCTTATGCAAGAACATTAGAGAATTAAACAAAAAAAGCATTGTGGTTATAAAACTTCATTTAGTATGTTAAAGATCATGAGGTAGCCCAGTTATTTGGCCGATTTTCAACCTAACAAAAGTGATCTAACAAAGTGAATGAGAGCACAGTTGGCGAAGCTTCTTATGTTTATATGGAAGACATATCTTAAGAAAGAACATTAGAAAACTAAAAAAAACATTGTGGTTATAAAACTTCATTTGGTATATTAAAAACCATGAGGTCGAGCAGTTATTTGGGCGATTTTCAATCTAGCAAAAGTGAATAAGAGCACAGGTGACGTAGAGTGAAAGAGTGGTGATCCATTATTCTGAAGGGTTACAAAACACCTAGTTTGTACTCCATTGACAATAGCAAAAGAATCTTGTTGTGGAAGCACCAGAGGTGAGTTGGAGAAGTTGAAAATGTGTTGGATCCTGACATGAGTTGGTAACAGAGCCCCTTGTTCCTATTAGAGTTGATGTGGACAGTAACAACATAGGTAAAACAACATGTGGTTTTGGAAACCACCCTTGGGAGCACTTGCGACAGTTTAGAGAATTCAGGAGGGTGCCCTCGAAGTGAATGTGGGTCATTGATTTTGTGATGAGTTGTTTATATGAAACCATCCCTCGATACGACCTCGTCTATTAAACCTCAACAAATAGTAGGTCTTCGCACACCGTTGATGTAATACAAATTTATCTGAGTCGTTGATCTTGCACAAACATTATGCATCCTGGAAACCACCTCTATTATTAAACCCCACCGTGGATGAAACGACACAATGATCGGTGTCGTTGAAAGTTGCACAAAATTACTTTCAATTTGAAGTTTTTGACTACTGAAAACTATATATTTTTTAGCCGAGGATAAGATATTTTTTGGCTGAGAATAAGATTAAGTGCATTGACTCGATTAGAAACCGGGGCCCGACTATCCCTGGGTTGGAGAAACTACGAAAGAATCTAGCAGCAGATCCAAGGTAACAGTTGGGAATAGAAATAAAGGATCATTATTCAAACGAGTCGTAGAGACTGCTCTCATAATCCCATGCCTAGCCTTATTGTATTTTTTAACTGAGTTTGTGGGCATCCTTGTTTGAATAAGCTAGAAATAGAGAAATCAAGTTCGTGGAAGGATTTTACTTTACAGAACACTTGCTGACACGAATTTGACGAATTTGACTTGATGTTGACGTAAGATTTGTGTCAAATGTTGATGTTTGTTTTATCAAGAATCAAGTATTATTTGTGAGTGTGTCGAAAGATAAAATTAGTAGACACTCAATAATATATTCTATTAATTAATGAATGAGGAAATTACAAGATATTTATACAATCAATAGTCTCAAGATAGGAATGCTATCTTAGACGTACAGTAGTGTGGTTGAGAGATTCTCTCAACCACACACTAAACTAGGAGAAACTATATTCTAGCTTATTCCTATTATGTAGGAACAAACTCCTCAATTAGGAAATTACAACCATAGACAGGTAGGAATTAATTATTTCCAACTCCCCCCCTTAATGACTACTTGTCATGATAGTCAAATCCACCATCATCATACGAATTGCATGTACAAAACCTCCAAAAACACAGTTTTCCGTCTTCTGAGAGATCCACAATCTGCAAATTCGGCGTTTCCAATACAACCGAAGAATTGATCTGATCAGAATTGATCCGATCCGCCTCTCCCGGATAGATCTGTAACTTCTCCGATCCTGCACCCCTTGCAGACCGTCAAACGAAGTTGAGGCTTCCCGCAGATCCCCTTGAAGGTGAATTGGCGCGATCCTTAACTAAAAAACCCGCACCTATTGGCCCGACTAATGGCCTAACACATGCGCCAGTTGGCCTTCCTGGCATTGCTGTTAGCGCGAAAAATGCCAATCCCCTTCTACTCAGAGAAAATCATATGAGTCTGAGCCAGGTGTTACTGCAGTCCACCTGCTCCTACGAGCACAAAGCTTCTGTGTACACACATCCACAAAGGCACCTCAAGCCACATAGGCGATTCAGCCACAAAGGCAATCTGCCACCACCGGGCAAGTCCGATTTACCACCACCGGTCAAATCCGCCAACTTCAATATGCCACCACCGGGCAAGTCCGATTTACCACCACCGGGCAAATCCGCCAACTTCAATATGCCACCACCGGGCAAATCTTGTAGCCACTAGGACTCTATAGATGGTTTCTAGTTCACCACCAACCGTCGCATTACAGTGACAAAAGATGGTTTCAGGCTGACCACAAACCATTACAAAATGGTTTTGAGATCACCACGAACTTTCAAATGCCTTTACAAGGCTTACATTCAACATTTGGAGTTTCTGGTACATACAATGACTATTACAATAATATGCTAGGGAGTCTATTCCACAAACCATACTAAAACAAAAAATCTACTTTGTTGTCCACCATAACTGTTGTTGCTGCTCCTTTATCTATGAGGGGTCCACTGATAAAGTAACCAGATCATAGTCACTCACAGCCCCATGAAGAGAACAGAATTTTCCCTTCAAGAACAGTTTTCAAGCATACTGCCTCATGCTTGCTAACAATCTGCAACGGGATCTCGATCATCCTCCAATCTCTGATGTAGCTGTCGTGTCTTCTCATATCTGGTAATAAATCATTCCTGCAAATAGATTTGTCTATTGTTGGAATGGCAAATTCCAACATAGATTTACACTGGTGACACTAGTTTGCCAAGCTAAATGTCACAACAAATAAATTAATTCTTTCAACCAGATTTACATTACTCACATGACCATTATTAAAACAATATAGAACACGACATCATGCCAACACTTTTGATCTGCAACAAACATACAAACCACCGAGTAGACTGGGGTAGTAGTAGTATATCAATAACCATCCTCTTATCTTCATGTATCCTGCCTTTTCCTCAATAGGCAGTGATACCATTTTCTTGGATCATGATGTCATCATAGGCATCTTCATTACAAGCGATGCGCCTGTATATAGCCATAAACCTCTCGCCTTCGTTTCTAGCAACCTTCTGCCTTTCCTCCGTCACGATCGTCAAGAGATTCACGACAGGATCATTCTTCACCTCTTCTTCTGGAACTTTCTCAAATAGAAAATGTGCACCCAAGCAACCTTTCATCAAATCCCTTCTAAGTAACATGAACAAAATCACGAAATAGTTTATAGAACCGAGCGCACACGGAGGTGAGAATCTCACACTTCAAATAACCAGGAAGCAAGAAACCAAAGTGCCTTTCGTTCTTTGGGAGCTCCTGTTATTGTAATTCTAATTTGTATATGATAATATAACAACCAAATACGAAAAAAGGTATGCCGAGTAAAAATCAGTTACAGTGTAAAGAATCCCTCCCATCGCCATCGCATACGCGTACGCTGCAAGCAGTGGGACGCTGATAACTCTGCGGCGGTGATCTTTTTTAAAGTGCGGATCAGGCAACAGAAAGAACATTTTCTCCAGTTCTCCTTTCTCAAAATAATTCGGAAGAAATTTCATAACCATCAACAGTGCCGAAAAACGGGAGCGCCATTAAACCACGACTCCAGGCCATGAGCCAAAATCCTCTGCACCGTCTCTGCATCGGCCGTCTCCAGCACCTCATAAAGCCGCCGCACCACCGAGGAGCAAAATAATGACCAATGAAAATGAACCAAATGTGTTGAAATTCACAAGGAGCGCTTACTCAGCCAGTCATCTCCAATTAGAGCTCTAAGATTTGAGGCCTTCACCTTCTCCATGGATAGGTGTTCTGGAAGCCGCGTCAATATTTCTGAGGCCTGTGTCTTCACATTTGCGCATAGCTCATCGGAAAACACCAACTCAATATTAGGCAAAAGCTCCGAAAGAGTTTCATACATATCAAGGATCTTGAACAACTTCTCAGGAGACCTCCTACTAATGGCTATGGCTTCACTGAAATTGAACAACTGCATTGTTGCACCCTTGACAAGCTCAAAAAAGCAGGTTTCCCCAAGATAAAAGTAGCAAAATTTAACCGATATACCATGATGCTACGATGATCACCGACCCCACAGTTCCAACGACGCCATAGATTCACATCCACCATGCTGTTTGATCTGATCCGAACCCAGATCCACCACCACTCTGTAAAATTTGCAGGGATCTCAATCTAATTGATTTAGAAGGTTAGGAACTATGGTTTATTTGACAAACTCCTACCCTTAGGCCAGCGCTACGATCACCTGCAGCACTTTCCTCTTGATCTTTGATGTGTCGACCCATGTAACAAAGTCTTCAAAAGCCCTTGTCACCAGAAATGTTGGATCTGTAACAGTGTCATGACAACCTCATCGATATTCTTAGGGTTGATCAATTCCAGCACTATATCGAGCGTCTTCCTCTGTACATCCAGATTCGGACTCGACTACGCCCGGAGGACATCCATGATCATATCCACCATAACTTCTCTGTGCGATGCCTTCAGCTCTTGCAATCGATCTAGTACAATGAGCTTCACATTGTTGTCACTCTGCGATTGCAAGAGCTGACAGTAGGTGTTCGCCGCAGCGCGGATAGCAGTTGGCATCGAAGATAGACTCACCAAAGTTGTGGCACACTCATACATGACGACAGTCGATGACGAATTCAGCAACGAAATGATGATCTTGATGTATTTCCCCTTCTCCGCCGGATTCGATCGGCAGACTTTCTGGATCAGCTCCAGCACAACCATCTGGAGCAAATCTCCCCAGTTCGGCACAGCCTCAAGGTTACGAAGAAGGTAACCGATCGCACGCTCCTGAGAGCAATTGAACAACATCGAGAATGCATTTCGCTTGGTAGACAATTCTTGTTCTGTCCCCAGGGCCTTTTCTATCATCTCTGGTGTGTCCAGGGCCTTTTCTATCATCTCTGGTGCGTCGACCAGCAGCTGCTCTCCAAGCGGCAGCGTGTATATAGACAAACAAACATATACATATACTACACTCTTTATTTTCCCTCAGCCCAGGAGGGGCCAAGCCCAGGAGGGGCCAGGCCCTCACAGGCTCTGATACCAAGATAAAATTAGCAGACACTCAATAATATATTCTATTAATTAATGAATGAGGAAATTACAAGATATTTATACAATCAATAGTCTCAAGATAGGAATGCTATCTTAGATGTACAGTAGTGTGGTTGAGAGATTCTCTCAACCACACACTAAACTAGGAGAAACTATATTCTAGCTTATTCCTATTATGTAGGAACAAACTCCTCAATTAGGAAATTACAACCATAGACAAGTAGGAATTAATTATTTCCAACTTTGAATGAGAATTTGATCTAGCAATTTTGATAAATGTTCAAAGTTCATTATGGAATAAACATGAGAGGACATATGTTCTCAATTTGTTGGGGAGATACAATATCGAAGGCTCGAATATATTTATTACAGTGTAAGGGGGTCGGGTCAGTTTCTGGCTCTCTTCAAAGGCAACACATTCCTACCACAACAGACAAAACTACTGAGGGAGATTCTCTTACTTTGAGCAATAGGTTGTGGAAATTTCTATTCATCCGTAGATTGCATAATGCAAATGATGTCTATGACTATTGTACATGCCAAACTTCTTTTGTTTTGAGCACTTAATATTGGTGAGATTTTATTTGTTTAATTTTCTTTGTAAACGGGTGCATTCACTATGGTATCCAACACCGAAGATTGACTAAAATGGATCAAATAAAAAATGTAACAGAAATCTTAAACAATCACATTACTTTTAGTGTTGATGAAATTGTAAATATCAGCAATGTAAGCCTTGTTGATATCAAAATCCACTAACATGATGCACTGAAGAAAAGTGAATTTCTCCAGATTGTGTCTCAAGTGAATTGAGAAAATATTAATTCAGAGTAATGAAGCCACTTCAGGAGAAAATTTGGATGTAGTGGAAATTCTTGTTCATGAAAGGGTATGCGAGAGTCGTTTGCATACAATTGTGAATCCTACAGTTTGCTAAACCTATATAAGACTGTGGGAATAAATTGTACATAAGAAAAATAAAATTGGTTTGGGATATTATAAGGATGTTTTGGATGTATTTTTCATAGTTCTGTTTTTTCTAAACCTATACAATTTCGTAATGATGGATTTCTGGATGGTGTCATTGCAAAAAAAAATTGATCAATCCCATTGTTGTTATAGAGTTTTACATGTGAAATATGAGTGTTTTCATCTTCATTTGTGTGAAAATAGTGGAAAACGCAATCATCATTCAAATATATGTTCCAGAAAGAAAATTTTTACAAGAGAGAGTAAATTTTGGATGGATTGCTTCTTGGGATTGGTCCAAAACAACCAATAAGTTTTAAAGGTCATACCAAAGGATACATTTGATAGTATTGACTGACCTTGTAAGGATAAAGAGTGCTTAATATTCTCAGCGTGTATTTGACAAGGAGGGAATTGATGGAATTGATGGCCTGCTACAAATTTGAAGGTTTGTTAAGTGAGCCTAAGTAAGAAATGCACAAGTGAGCCTGAGCCACAACCTATACCAGTCAAAGCCAGAGTTGTATCTAGAGAGACTTCAATTGTTTCCGAAGGAGTTGTTTGTGAACGAGCACTTCCAGATTCAGAATTGTTCGAGGAACTACATTGATGGTTCTAGAATTGACATCTTTTATTGATCCGAGAACTGTTATGAAGGTTCCAAGCGTGGGTATATTTTTTAGTTTTCTCTTAGAAAACACCATCCTTTGTTTGTTGTCATCCTTAAAAATTATTTCTAAGAGACATTAAGCTCTCTCCTAAGATGCATTTTTGCATTTTTAGCTCTCATTCTTGGACTTTGACACATCAATTTGGATTAAGGAGGGAATGTTAGACACCTAATCTTCGGTATTAAGGTTGGGTTCGTGTGTTATATGGTGATAAGTTGTTAGAATCTAGGAAGACCTGAAAATTGAATCAATGGTTTTCATTATGTATTTATATGTACGCCATTCTTCTAGATAATCATTCTTCTAGTTAATGTTTTTTCGAATTTGTGTTGTCTTAAAATAGTTACTATAGAGATTCACCAAAGGTTAATCAAGAGTTATCGTATAAATTGTTATAGAACCAAGTTACACAGCTCTAGTTCATACATTTGGAAATCTTGTTCATGGGATCTTACAAATCTATATACTATTATCGTAATTTTTATTCAAAGGTCCTCATATTCATACTATTAACTCAAACTTTATTCAATGATCACCATCTTACTTAAATAAATAAATGAATTATATTATATTAAACCTTTGTTGGGAAATACTATGACATCTAGCTTATTCTTGAACATTGCCTAGTTGGGAAACTCGTCAAAGAATCTTATTCTTCCAAATGCAAAATGCATTGTACATGTCTGTGTAAAAATATGAAATGTCCCTATAGAAAAGCTGATAGAAACAAAATTCCAATGTTTCATCTAATTAGTAAGATGAACTTCCGTTTAATTTATGGTTTCCTTCTTTCTATAATTGATAAACGAACCACCCCATAGATTATCTAAATGCAGGTTTTATGAACAAATCAGTTCGATGAATTATCTTCTTTTAGCTCGACTGTTTATTCCTTTTACCTTTTACTTATGAATGATTAGAATGGTTACCTTCAAAAATCACTTACAATGTAGTTTTTATAATAATTGCACTTTCCATGCTTCCATGTCATATGTAATTATCATTAGGAGTTACAACGAGTCAGTCTAGATTTTGTTTTTTCCAATGCATGAGTTGTAGTCATGATCTAGATGTGTCGAAGTCAATAATTTGTGTCATATATATTTGAACCTATGGTAATACTTAATGATATCAAGCGTGTGATTTGATTTGTGTTTAATATCTCTCTACTCTATCTCAATTTTTTTAACATGATATCAAAGCAGGTTCATCCCTCACTCTCTCAAGAGAGGGGTTGTATCATGCATATTTAGAAGCGTTAATATTGTGTACATATAATAGTTTATTGTTTGAGAATTTTTGTTATTCTGTAGATTTGAGTGTGAGGAAAATAGATCAACATAAGGTTTCTTACTCTTCTGAGTGTAAGAATAAATTTGATCACCCAATATGTGATCCATTGGCTTAGAAATTCATATCGCTGTTTTATTTACTATGGGATTCATTGCTTGAGTAGATGTGACTGCAATTTGTGAAGACTTTGTGATCTTTATTTGTGCATCTCTATTGCGCGTGATATTGACTAGATTCTGATTGTGAAGAAATTAGATCTATTTTTTAGTGGTTGATGGAAATAAAGAAGTGTTAGAGGCACGTTTTGTTATGGGTTCTTTAATTTTCTGATTCTAAGGTGGGAATTCCTCTAGAAGCAGTAACCCATAACCAAGATGGGTCGAGTCAACACAACTGTATGACACTAGTTCTAGAGGGATCAATGGCTGATCGTGGTAGATTATGTGTGCTTCGTTTTACCAGATTTGAAGTATAGATCGACGGGAAGCTATGAGCCCCAACACCATCGGTTTCATATTTTTTGGCTTCAATACACACCACGAGTTTCATATGTTTTGGCATTGGTATGTTACACTATGAACAATAGAAGTTGGATGGATTAATGAGAAACCAAGTGCAGATCTAGACTAAAAAAAGCGTGGTTGTCAGATTATTGCTGCATTGATATAGAGGACAAGAGAACTATGGAAATCTCTATTGTGAGGGTGAATTTGTTAGCTACCACTCGAAGGAGAGGATGTTGGAAAACACTGCATGGGAAAATTGTTGAGGCTATTGATTCCTATAGATAGCAGATCGTTGTGTACAAGAGGATGGGTGTATATTGGCATGTCATGCACATGAGGTGTAATATTTGTAGTGAGATCGAAGGAGTTTATATCTATGTCAGAAGATTTGTGTCATGATAAACATAACATGAATGCGGTGCCCACATATCTACATAGCAGATTTTTGGAAGAAGCGATTGTGGGAAGCTCCAATATTCAAGAATTCATTGTGAATTGTGTGACCCAAGGCCGAAGATATGATGGCGAATATTATGCTGTATGGGTTCGTGGATCAAGCAGCTGGAAGTTGGTGACGTTAGGCATAACACAACATAGGGTCTGCTCGTGTAATCGCAGAGTTAAGGAGAGTAGAATAACCAGTCTTGTAGAGCAAGTACTTCCTATCAGGAAGCTTTAATCTTTGCGTGATTTATGGTGCAAGATCCACATTGAAGATGGTTGCATAGTTATGTTATTATTAATAATAAAAAAATGGTGTGTGTTGCATTTTTATTATATTATAGTGTGTTGTTGTCCAAGTGTAGTGTGAAAAAACAAATGAAGAACCAATTATAGAACAAATTAAAATATTCTCAAATTTGTGGTTCTTGATGCATACAGTGACACAAGAACATATCACTAATTTGATTACGTATAATCTATTATAAGCTGATGTCATTGTGTGGAGCCATGAACATTAGGTTATAGGTTAATTTGGTTATGTGTTTAGGAGCTCACCTTGTATAATAGACTTGTGAATACATTCAGTGCCTAGACTTCCTTCCTACATAACTAGGGAATACGACAAAATACCATGTGTTCAACAGATGGAGGTGTGTCGATAGGATGGTTCAGTATCAAGATTGACCCATTGTGCTTTAGGAGGTCGAGAAGCGTCAATTATGCAAAGTACATCAAAGATAGTGTGATGCGGTAATGCTTTAAATTAATGACACCTCGAAGATGTGGAATTAAAGAAAAAGCGTTGTTTGTGAGATTTAAGAGTGGGTGTAAGTGTTGATGAATACGAGACAAACCAAGATTAATATTATTGTTATAATATGTGTTTGCAATGTTTTCCATGTATGCATTAAGGGAGGGTGTTGGAAGTAATACTTCCATGTCATGTGTATTTGTCATTAGAAGTTATGAGGAGTTAGTCTAGATGTTTTTGTTTCCAATGCATGAGTTGTAGTCACGATCTAGATGTGTCGAAGTGAGTAATTTATGTCATGTATATTTATAAATATGGTTATCTATAATGATATCAAGTGTGTACTTTGTTGTGTGTTTAATACCTCTAGTCTCTTTCAATTTTCCTTACAATTTTTCTACATGCAAAGTACATTTTACGTTTGTGTGTAAAAACAAGGAATGTCCCCACACAAAAGCTCATACAAACAAATTTCCAATGTTCTGTCTGATAGCTACAAAATGAATTAGTAAGATGAACTTTCTCTTAATTCCTGGTTTCCTTTTGTCTATCATTGATAAACGAATAGCCCCATGAATTATCTAACTACAAATTTTATCAACGAATTGATGACACCTCGAAGATGTTGCCTTAAAGAAAAAGCGTTGTTTGTGAGATTTAAGAGCGGGTGTAAGTGTTGATGAATACGAGACAAACAGAGATTAATATTATTGTTATAATATGTGTTTCCAATGTTTTCCATGTATGCATTAAGGGAGGGTGTTGGAAGTAATACTTCCATGTCATGTGTATTTGTCATTAGAAGTTATGAGGAGTTAGTCTAGATGTTTTTGTTTCGAATACATGAGTTGTAGTCATAATCTAGATGTGTCGAAATAAGCAATTTATGTCATGTATATTTATAAATATGGTTATCAATAATGATATCAAGTGTGTAATTTGTTGTGTGTTAAATACCTCTAGTCTCTTTCAATTTTCCTAACAATTTTTCTACATGCAAAGTGCATTTTACATTTGTGCGTAAAAATAAGGAATGCCCCTACACAAAAGCTCATAGAAACAAAATTCCAATGTTCCGTCTGATAGCTAAAAAATGAATTAGTAAGATGAACTTCCGTTTAATTCCTGGATTCCTTCTCTCTATCATTGATAAACGAACAGCCCCATGAATTATCTAACTACAGGTTTTATCAATGAATTAGTTCGATGAATTCTCTCTTTTTAGATGGACTATTTCTTTCTTTTACCTTTTACTTATGAACGAGTATGATGTTTATCTTAAAAAATCTTTTACAATGTAGGTTTTATAATCATTAAACATCCATGCTATTATGCATGATCTTATGAAATGGTTCAAACAATGTAGCCGTGTTCACACATGTTCTCTCTCTCATATATATATATATATATGCATATGCGCTTTACATGTTATCACCCGTGATATTTTGAAATGTTTCCATTGATGTTGTTTACTTCACGGATCTTTGGAATGTTGCAATCGATTTTGTCTACTAAGAGCGTGAAATGTTGCAATCGATTTTGTCTACTTTACAGTTGTATTAAATAATGAACGGTATTTTATTACTTTATGTCTTTGTACAAGTAATCATGTACGCTACTTTATTTCTTAAAAGTTGAAATGTTGCAATCGGTTTTGACGGATTGTGTTACGTTATACATAACGAATATTGTGTATTAATTTATGGTCTAAGTAATGAAGGGTATAAGTTTATTTTTCTACTCCTCAATGGTATAAGATTACAGTATGAATTTATAATGTCAAAACTATGTCTCATCAATTTCCTATTGATATGTAATAAGATGCATCAATCGCATGTAATACGATTAGTCTCTTTATTTTTCCTATGCATATACCATTATGAAAGTAGAATGAGAACCATTCACAATATTGAAATTGGCATATTTCCAATTCTCCTAATATTATTCTCGTGCATAATATCATGAAGAAAAATTATTCTCTTTAAACATGGTAATCATGTAAGCATACATGAACATTGGGTTTAGATTAGCAACCTACTTACCAATTAGATCTTATAATTGCACTATTTCACGAATTGTTTTATACTTTATTTTACAATTTTTCTAGTAACATCCTTTACCTTTATTTTTTTATTAGTGATAATTTTTTTTTTAATTTTTTTGTTTTTGTTTTCTAGAAACATACTTTTAGACCATACATTTATGAAAAAAAATAAAATTAATCGATTATTTTGATAACCTTACATATAAATTGGTATCAACAAAACAGATTGTGCATAAACAAATGAAGAATATCTTACTAGATAACTTAAATAACAAAGACTAATGAAGAATATCTTACTAGATATCAAAATTAAGAAAGACTAAACTAAGGAGAGTAAGCCCATGAATCCACACATAAATCGCAAAGGACATTGATTCAGGAATTTATGGATAGTGATGCAAGCTCGAGGGCACTTAAAACCGTTGCAAAGTTTGAGACCATGACTTTTCATGCCTCTTAATTATCTATGAATAAAAAGTTACGCGAAGCTCACCCTACTTTTCAAATCTATCGAAGAGAAGCTCACCCTACTTTTCACTCTACATTTATGAGAAGCCGACTGCTTCCAGGTTTTTCAGGGCGCTGAATTCAAATATGCAGTTAAAAAACCATTCTAACTGCTTAAAAATCAAGATTTAACCTCATTTCTTCCGCCGGATTCGGTCACCGGAATCTCCAAAAAGTCGCATTATAGACAACTCCATTTTCAAGGTAGTAGTCTATAACGCGACTTTTTGAAAGTCTTTCCGGCGGATTTCTCCGGTCAAAATCCGGCAGCAATTCATTGGAATCTCAAGTTTGATAGCTAGTTTCTGCACAATCAATGGCTCCCAGGGGTTTTTCAGGGCGCTGAATTCAAATATGCAATTAAAAAACCATTCTAACTGCTTAAAAATCAAGATTTAACCTCATTTCTTCCGCCGGATTCGGTCACCGGAATCTCCAAAAAGTCGCATTATAGACAACTCCATTTTCAAGGTAGTAGTCTATAACGCGACTTTTTGAAAGTCTTTCCGACGGATTTCTCCGGTCAAAATCCGGCAGCAATTCATTGGAATCTCAAGTTTGATAGCTAGTTTCTGCACAATCAATGGCTCCCAGGGGTTTTTCAGGGCGCTGAATTCAAATATGCAGTTAAAAAACCATTCTAACTGCTTAAAGATCAAGATTTAACCTCATTTCTTCCGCCGGATTCGGTCACCGGAATCTCCAAAAAGTTGCATTATAGACAACTCCATTTTCAAGTCTATCGAAGAGAGGCTTGCTTCGTAAAACGCATCGGAAATGAAGGATTTGGTATGCAAATATCGAATTTTTGGATTCCCAAATAAAAGAAAAAAAATATATAATTTGAGAATTAGTTTTCGCATTTACGTCTTAAAGTCTGAGGTTTCTTTGGATACAGGTAACACAAAATGATTAAAAAAAACAGTTGCCCGACCTTGAAAGATAGGAAATTTACCCCACTAAATAGGTGGTGGAGTCATTATTGTTGGGAGAAACTAAATAGGTAGTGGAGTCATTATAATAGGAAGTAATAATTCGGGATAAATATCAGTTTTTTTATTTAATAACATATATTATATTTTATTAAATAAATAAAATTTGATTAAACTAGCACAATCATATAAATAAATTGGTGTTTATAGACATTAATCTATAATAAATATCAAACACTTATTCAATGATATTTTATATTGCTAAATAAAAATAAAAAAACCGAAAAATAACTAAATTATATCTTTATTTTAAATTATGGTTATTATATATATTATATATTGTTAAACATAAATACATTTTAAAAACATGGAACACAATTCTTAATTATGGAAATTTATTCCCATGTTAAAATCAAGTATCTATTCACCATGAGCCAACACTATGCTTTATCAATACCACTTATATGGTAAAACATAATTGAAAGAGAAATAAGGACATATTAGTTCAGAGATATATCTCAGCACACAATATTGTATAGAGGTTAAATACGTACCATAAAATTAATAATGATTGATAATTGAATTGATATATTAGAACTGCTATTTCAAAATAGACATGCTTTTTACAATAATTGTAGTGCTATTTTAATTTATTATTACTAATTATAAAAGTAATTAATACATAAATTATACATATGTTGTAACAATATTCTCAATAATAAACACTGACCCAAATTTTATTTTGAATTGTTAAATGAGGTAGTATCGTGGGTTATCAGTACCACATGTCCAAAAAATTAAATCATAACTCATTTCATATGAAACTTATTCAATTGTCCATATGCCATTTCTTTTTAATTAATCAATTTAATACAAAAACAAAAAGACCAAAAATGTCAATATTTGATTTGGGTATCTTATTAGAAATATCTAAATTAACTCTATACCATCCATCTAATAATTATTCATAAAGAGATATTCCAAAATAACATACATATTCACATAATTAAATAATATATAATACCATTATATATCTTAAATAATTTTAATATATATATGGACTTTAATATATTATTTATATTTTAATGTATATTAATGGTTGAATGTTATATTATTTATCCATAATTTTATTTATTCTACCTAATATTAGTTTTGATAATATCTAGTATTTTATATAGGTCTTAAGTAATATCATCATATATAAGTTTAATATATTTTTTATATGTTAATTAATAAATATATTAATATTAATATTAATTTATTATTTTGATTTAATATATATAATGATTTATTAGTGGTTATAATTTTATTAGTAATTTTATTTTAGTTACTATAATATTAATAGTTTTTAGCCTCTGTATTTTAGTTACTATAATATTAATAGTTTTTAGCCTCTGTTTGGTAGAGCTTTAGCAATTGATTTTTTGTGTTTATCATTATTATTAATATGGCATTAGTACAAATTATAATGTTTAAAATTAGCAAAAACTAAAATATTTTTTATTATAATTGAGAGATATATTTTTTTAGCATTTAATTAAACAAAAATGTATGTCTCTTATTTCATGCTTATTACTATCAGTCTTATGTCACTAATAAAGTTAACTAACCTTACAAACATAGAGGTTGTCAATAGTTGCACATGGAAGACATGAATTTGGCAAACAACACAGGAGGAGCTCACTAATAAAGTTAGCTAACCTTACAAACATAGATGTTGTCAATAGTTGCACATGGAAGACATGAATTTGGCAAACAACATAGGAGGAGCTCACAAGTGCGGATCACTAGGAGCTCCTACAAGCAAATGCACCCGCTTAGGCTTCACATTAAACTCCAATAATAAATAGATAAATTTTCTTAGGGATAGTAAAACAAATCCCTAAATGATAGGAACTGAATATCCAAGAAAAGCACAATCATAACTACGTAACAATAATCACCTAATCTCCATTAATTCTAACACTTCCCCTTAATGGAGAAAGGGGTTATTAAACACACCTAATGTATCCCTAAACAAATCAAACTTCAGCCTTCCCAAAGGCTTTGTAAATATATCAGCCATATTATCACAATAATTACAATATTCAACAGAAATCTCTTTGGACTGCACCTTCTCCCTGACAAAATGAAATTGAGTGTCTATGTGCTTGGTGTTTTTATGAAACACGGGATTGTAAGCAAGTTTGATGGAACTCTGATTATCGCAATTGATAATCGTAGCTTCTATCTGTTCTTCACCTGCATCTTGGAGAAGTCTACACAACCAAACTGTCTCACATGTTGCTGCACACATAGCCTGATATTCTGCTTCTGTTGAGGATAAGGCAACAGCATGCTGTTTCTTGCTACACCAAGAGATGACCTTGGAACCAATGCTGAAGGTTTAACCTGTAATTGATCTTCTATCATCTAAATTTCTCGCCAAATCAAAGTCTGTATAACCTGTCAAACTAACATTAAATGAGTCAGAATACAAAATACCAAAGTTTGATGTTCCTTGCGGATACCTTAATACTCCTTTTTATGTAATCCAATGGTTCTCATGAGGTCGAGTCATGAACTAACTCAAAACACTCATTGCATAAGCTAGATATGGTGTCGTTGTATTCAAATAGATAAGACTACCAACCAATTGTCTGTACAATGTTGCATATGCATATTTCGAACCATCATCCACCTGATTTTTGTTGTTCTGTTGTAAAGGCACAAATGCAGCCTTGCACTCATCCATTTTTAATTTAGTCAACAAACTCTTAGCATGCTTACCTTGGGACAAGAAAGTTTGGTTTGAATCTCTCCAAACTTCTAGACCCAAACAATAATGCATTTCTCCAAGGTCCTTCATCTCAAATTTCTATGATAATTGCTACTTGATTTCTTCAATGAGATTGTCTACACTCCTTTTCATGATCAGATCATCTACATATAAAGAAATCAACACTATTTGTCCCTCATCATTAAACATAGTATACAAATTGGGATCATTTTTGCTCCGTTTATAACCATGCATGAGGAAAAATGAATCAATTTTTTTGTACCAGGATCTAGGAGCCTGCTTTAAACCATATAAAGACTTTTTTAATTTGCATACTAAGTGCTCTTATCCCTTCTTAACAAGCCCCTCAAGCTATACTAAATATGCTTCTTCTTTTAAGTCACCATTTAAGAAAGAAAATTTAACATCTAATTGATGTATTTTCCAATGATGCTTAGTGGCTAAAGGAATAATCATTCTGATAGTATTTAATTTTGCAACAGGGGCAAATGCTTCCTCAAAATCAATACCTTATTTCTGGGAATACACCTTTGCCACAAACCTTGCTTCATGCTTATCAATAGACCCATCTACTTTAAATTTTAACTTAAATAGCCATCTACAACCTATGGGTTGTTTATCATTATGAAGCTTTACTAGATCCCAAGTATTGTTTTTAATGATTGATTCATATTCCTCCTTCATTGCTTCCTTCCATTCAGAACTCTTACTAGCTTCATAAAAATTAGAAGGTTATGCAATGTTTAACATACCAGTCATGAGCGCACAATCCCTATATCGAGCTGGTAACTGTTTTGGCCTGCTCGATCTTCTGAGTTGTGGGTGTTCAATTATTCTGCTACTTTGTTCTCTTTTTGGACTAAACTCAACTCCTTCCACATTATCATGCTGTTGCTATTGTTCTTGCTGCTATTCCTACTTCTGTTCTTGCTTCTGTTCCTGTTGCTGACTAATTCCTATTTCATTATCCTCTTCTGGACATGCTATTCTTCATTGTTTTGAACGAGATTTCCATCATTAACCTGTTCATGGAATATTACATCGCTACTGAAAAACACCTTGTGAGTAGAAGGGTCAAACAATTTATAAGCTTTATACTCACTGTAGTATCCAATGAAGGTACATTTAATGGCCTTATAATCTAACTTCTTCCTGTTCTCTTTGGGAACCTGCGCAAAAGCTTTACAACCAAATACTCTAAGGTGACTTACTGGAGGCTTCAAGCCAAGAAATGCTTCAAAAGGAGTTTTATACTCAAGACTTTTAGTAGGACTCCTATTCTTTAAATATATTGCAGTATTAACAGCTTCTGCCCAAAAGCCATTGGTTAGATTCTTATCTTTCAACATAGGACAAGCACACTCCACCAATGTTCTGTTTTTCCTCTCAGCTACTTCATTTTGTTGAGGAGTGTAAGGTGTTGTAAATTGTTGTTGTATCCCATGCTCGTTGCAGTATTTGATGAAAATCCCTTTCTTGAATTCTCTGCCTTGATCTGATCGAAGAATCTTGATGAACTTTCCTGTATGGTTCTCAATCATGTTTCTGAATTGCTTGAAATATTCAAAAGCATGACTTTTCTGTTTAGGAAAATATACCCATGTGAATGATGTATAGTCACCAAAAAAGATTAAAAAATAGTAGGCCCCAGCTAACGTTCTTGTCTGCATCGGGCCATATAAGTTAGTGTGTACAAGTCCGAGTATATCCCTCTGTTTTCTATCTTTAATGGTAGGAAATTCATCTCTATGCTACTTACCGAATGCACATGCCTCACAATTAATATGCAACTTCTTTAAAATAGGAAGATCATCTACCATACCTTTGTTTTGTAACATAAGGAGGTCACTAAAATTGATATGCCCAAGTCGTTGATGCCGCAAATTTTCAACAGAGTTATTTGATGACATCAAGCCCTGTTGTGGTGTACTCTTCACATCCAATTTGTAGAGTCCTCCTATGCGAATACATGTAGCAATAGGCTTCATCTAGTCCAACAAGTCTTTAATAATACAATGATATTTAAATAATTCTACCTTGAGATCCTAATCTGTAATCTTTGACACAGAAATCAGGTTCTTCTTAATACCAGAAATATACCACGCATCAGATATATTCCTTATCTTTCCATCAGATAGAGTAACAAGGACATCTCCATGTCACTTGATCTCGTACCCTCTATTATCTCCAAGGTATACTTTTACTCCAATGTTGGATTGTCTAAAATTTCTGAACCATTTCTTTTTACCTGTCATATGTGAGGAGGCTCCAGAATCTATGAACCAAATATCTGATTCATCCTCCTCAGTAGCTAAAGCAGTCTTAGCATCAACCATAAACAATCTAACATCCTGATTCTTATCTACATCTGCATCAGCCAAATGACCTTCATGTCTTCTCTGCTTGTACCTCTCCTCAGCTACCTTTTTCTTATGGAAAAATTTAGCAATATGGCCTATCTTACCACAATAAAAGAATTTAGGAGCAGAGTCATGTTTATGTGAGGTCATACCTTATGGTGTCCTTTTTCTTGATGTGCTGCCTCTGTTGTGATCAGCCATTGCTTTCCCTTTTGGCTTGAACTTTGTCATCAATGCAAGATCTGAATTTTGAGGTTTAAGAGACAACTTCCTTTCCTCTTCTTGTAGAGAAATCCCAGTGAGCTCTTCAAAACTTCGAGGCTTTTCTCTTGCATTCAATCCAGTTATAAACATATGATAATCATCCATCATGCCATTCATGGTAATTGTCACCAGGTCATCATTTTCCACGGTTTGACTGATATCAGATAGTTTATCTTTAACTTCCTTTATCCGAGATATGAATGAAGAAATAGAATCATTCTCCTCCATCTTGATTAAGAGAATCTTCTTCCTGAGGTACAAGGTTCAACTGGTGTTCTTGATCTCATACATATCTTTGATAACTTTCCAAATGTCATTCGTTGTCTTGCAATCTCGAATGTGAGGGATGATGCAATCTTTGACTGATAAATTGAGTATCACCTTTGCCTTCATCTCCCTTTTCTCCCTGTCTTGTATTGTTGTATTCAATCCACCAGGTGCAGTAGTTGTTTTTACTTCATCACTGGTGGCAATGATATAAGCATTTTGTCCCTCAAGCAGAGTTTGGAGCTTAAATTTCCAATTTGTGTAATTGGACCCATCAAGCTTATTACTCTCATTGAGATAAGCTTCGGCAATTTGATTATTCATCTTGAATGAATACAATCTTCAACAATTTGAGCAAATCTCAAATGTTAAAAAAAATACCCTGTTCACTGCAAATTTTGCCCTCCTCCAATTTCACGTAAAAGAATTCCAGATCCTCTTTTTCTTTTTAAAAAAAGATCACTCCAAAAATACACACCCTTTTATTAATAAATAAGGATTCCTTCAAAAAACAATGAAATTCCTTTTTGTTTTTAATTAAAGAATTAAAATCTTTAATTAAAAATCTTCCTAAATTCAGAAATCCACGTGAAGCTTTAATGTAAAAAGGGTGGGTAAAAAAAAATCCACGTGAAGCTTTAAAGTAAAGACTGGCTTTAAAAAAAATGCATAAATACTTTATACTAAAAAAAACTTCACGTGTGGCCATGTGCTGTAAAAAAAAATAAACCATTGTTAATCTCCTTCAAATGCAACCACAAATTTAATCTCCTATCGTCAAATTTAACACAACAAACAAACGCAGTCTTTAACCACCATAGCCACTGCTTTTCCACGCTTAGAACACAATCATCATGACTATTCACCTCCTTTTCGCGACTATTCATAGTTGTACACCAGAAACCTGCAACGATGTCGAAGGAAAAATTCGTGTAGTCTCCAAGACAGTCATCGCGACTACTCTTCAACTCCCTGCCACAACGTCACAATTATTCTTTAGCTTCTTACGACGATTTTGCGTTCTTCAATGCAGCGTACAGGCCTCTCCTTCCTGCGGCTCTGATACCATGTAAATAGTTGCACATGGAAGACATAAGTTTGGCAAACAACACAGAATGAGCTCACAGGTGCTGATCACCAAGAGCTTCCACAAGGAAATGCACCCGCTTAGGCTTAACATTAAACTTCAATAATAAATAGATACATTTTGTTAGGGATAGTAAAATAAATACCTAAATAATAGGAACTAAATATCCAAGAAAAGCACAGTCATAACTACGTAACAATAATCACCTAATCTCCATTAATTCTAACAAAGGTTTCATGGATAACATATTATAACTACACATGAATAATTATCTCACGTGGAGACAATTTCAAAGACAGACGCACACTAGTCTCAGTAAGCTTATCAGCACCCAAATCAATGGCGTTTTCTTTTCTTGTTTGTCCCAGAAAAGGTAGACTATTTATAAATTCATGTGCATGATATTATATAGTACCTTCTCATAATCTAAATTGTTCATACACCAATTGGTATAATAACGAGCATTTAATATGAAGTTTCTCACCATTCTCACTATTTATTGTTCGTCATAAGAAATAAAGGGAATATTCTTTAGCACTTCAGTGACGTTGAAGCATTTTATTATAATGGTGAATTCTCTCCTACTTCATGACATTGTTATGACCTACATTGGCAAAAAACGACCTGCAGATAGGATTCTACAACGCCAAATGTTCACAAGGAGAACTAATTATGTTGGGTGTAATCACAAGTTACTTTGCTACAAACAAATACCTTCTTGTTGCTCTCCTTTGCTTTCATTTTCAATATGGTTTTGTAAAGATGAGGTTATATTTATCTATTCTAATTTAAATTGAAGGTGTATAAGTTCAATGGCTTTGCTGATGAGTGGGATTATTTTGTCAGGTTGAAGGGCTCTAATGCATCAATATTAATTGATGGCACCGATAACAAAAAATCAGAGAGAGAAGTAGGATGCAAGCAGATTGAGAGGATTTGAGATAATTGATGAAGCAAAACCCAAGGTCAAAAGTCCATGCTGAAGATAATTTTTCCCTGTGCAATTTAGAATGGGTTGTATATTTGTAAGTGGATGTTGAAAGAATATCTTAATCTTCTTATTCATATTTAAAATTGTTTGGATTTACTTTCAATAATATATGTATACTTATAGTGTAATTAAAATGTAATAAAATAATTTTATATAATTATAGTGTAATTAAAGTGTAATAAAATAATTTTGATATGTGGAATCTTATTTTCGAATTAATTAGTATCAGAGCCCGTATGGGACTGGGTCTAGCCTCTGTCATGGGAAGGTCGAGAGAAAGAGAGCTTTTGTGTATTTGTATTTATTTTTGTTGTGTTTGTAACCGTGTTGGAGTAGAAACAATTGGTGACTTGTTGAAGACCCAGAAAATCCAGTGTACAACAAGGGGGATACCCGCCCGGTCCAGACCTTGGTTGGCAGCTCCTTATCCGTTTGGTATAGTGAGTCCGATTGGGATATGGGACCAGTTTCCCAATTCAGTGTGTGTGTGAGAGAAAGATAGGTATTTCTGTTCTAAATGGAATACTTTTGTTCTAATTCTAATCTAATGCTACGCTGTTGTATTCTAATAAACAGAAAAACATCAAAATTTATACTAACCCGGGGTGTGACCTTTCTTCTATGCGATCTAAAAAGATTTCAAACAATAAATGGTAATAAAGATCATTCAGCTATTATAAGAAAATAATTCAATAAAGATGAACTACTTCGTATAAGAAGTTAGACGAAAGAATTGTGAAAAACTTATCGCATAAATGAGCTATTCATACACTAAGCATAAATAAATAGCTATCACCGTACAAAAGTGCCAAATGATAACTCAGGCATCCACGCTGCAATATATAAACAACTGAAAACTGAATATCACTTTAATGCATAAGCAGAAATGGTTAAGAGATAAAAGTACCATTTATAACTAATCCTAGTCATGAGCTTCAAGCAACAATTAATTTATCTCTCCTTGATTTAACATCCACTAAGAGTACAGAAGTGCAACATCAGTAGCAGATATCAAATGCAAATATCAAATAAACCCTGTTCCATTCATTCACCAAAACCTCCTCTGAGGGTGCAAAAGTGCATGTTCTGAGGACAAGTTTTTGATAAATTTCTGGACCCTTCTCTAAATGCATGAGAAGGGTTTAAATACTACTAACTAAATAACTTATTTACAGAAATTCAGGATTCCGTTTAAATGACCATCCTTTTTCTAAGTAAAACTATTTCTAAAATTAAATCTAATATCTAACTTATTCTAAATTTGCTCCTTAACGTCACAAGCATTCAGTATTTGCCTGAGTAGAGTCGGCTGACTGTCTTCCGTCTCTGCTTGAGTTAAGCAAACAGAGTCGGCAAGAGCTGGCACTATCTTCTAAGCAAAATTGATGATATACTTGAGAGGCATCCAATGACTATGTGGCTTTACCATGTATGACTGGTAATAATCCCATTTTAACTTGGTTAACCCTCAAATTGCTTCTACTTTAGCTTTCTGTTTCCAGTTTGTTTCTATCGCTGCTTCCTTGCAATTTTCGGGGCTTGCAGGTGACTGAGTAATTAGAAGCCTTCCTTTTCGAGCAAGTTTTCTTAGCGATGCACAATTAGCACTAAGTGCTAATCGCGCATCGGAAACTGCCTCCCTTTTTTTATCTGGGCTTCCCTGATGCATTTATCGCCTCTTGCGCCTTTTTCTCTTATCGGGTATAAATCTCAAAATTTGTAAAAATAGTGATTCCATGAGCTCTTGACCCTGAGCATTAAACTATCTGTTTCTGGTATCAACATTGTTCCGTACCCATTCAACCGTGGTTGGATATGAGAATCTGTGATGGATGCTTCAGAAGAGTTATGCGGCTCTTTCTCTCCCTTAAGTGGATTAGGTGTGCCTTTCGCAATGGACATTGGAGTACTGTCTCTCCTCCTCATAGTTTCCTACATACTGCCTTGTATAATGCTTCATCCTTTGTTCCTGTAGCTTACAATTGAGGTGGAAGTAAGGATAAAAATAACAACAAGAAAACTTTAAATGCCGAAGATATGCAAAACACGCCACCATACGTGAACTAGTTCTTCGAAAAACACAACACCATACTTCATTAACAACTAGAAACAACTCATTAATTTGTATTAAAGTGCATGAGCAGTTCTTGGCCTAAAAAAGTTTTCTCGAATAATGAGCCAGAACCAACTGCGATAGAGAGGTTTTGTTATTTTGCTTTGCGATATTGCAAATCGCTGTATCACATTACCGCAATTGCCTCGTGCTGTCCTATCGCAAGGTCGCTTCGTCACAATATCGCAAGATCGCAGGATTGCAAGATCGCAAGATCACAGATCGCAAGATCGCTGATCACAAGATCGCGGATCGCAAGATCATGGATCGCTTAATCGTTATAACCATTATTTGTAATTCACATGATTTTTGTGATGTGCGATATGCGATATCGCATATCGATGATTTTAAGGTTTTTGATGTGAGTTCCTCTTAATGCATGCGATGCGATGGAGTTTCGTGTCGCAATCTCGCGTTTTTTATCATTTTGGCTTATTTAGAAGGTATCCTATCATTCTTTGTGCGATGAGATCTCTCTTAAGGAGTGAATTTACTTTCTTCATTATGAAACTTAGGTTTTTTAGATTCTCCAAAAGTATTTCCCTAATCCCATGATGTTGTAAGTTTCATCTAAAAAGAGATATAACACTAATTGATTTTTTTTAATTTTTTACTAAGAGTCCCCACTTATTTAGTATTAGTAATAACACTTCATAAGGAGGGGGGTTGTTGGTGGCCACAACAATTGGCGATTCACTTGGAAGAACCGGCTATCTCTGTGTTTCTATTGAATTTTTTCAACTTCCGAAATAATAATTTTTTTAGAAAATTAAACTTTATTATGGAAAGATAAAGTACATTATGCTCTAACCTGTCAATGACATTTTGTTTCAGCTATTTTCAACTTTGATTAATTGCTCCCTCAAGTTATTCCTTGTATTTACATCAGTCATTACTTGGTATGTAAAGATAAAACAAAGTCTTCTCTGTAAACCAGTTTTAAAATATGCTCATTTGTCATAGGTAGAGCCTCTGTTGCCAGCAGGCATCCATAGCCTTGATAGGGTTACCTGTTACCCAGCAATGATCCTGTATCCTACTTAAAGAAACCTACAACTCTCAAAGAAGAATCCACATCCACACTTATTGCTTTGATTTTCTTTTTATTCTTAAAGAACAATGTCTTGGTTTGATAGCCAATTTATGACATAGTCATTCACTCGATTTATAACTTTGCTGAACAAGCTGGCTCGTGATGAGACCCCTTGCCTCTTGATTGTCATAATCTTGAGTCATTGCCCTGTTGTGGTATGCAGTATTTGGCAAAGTTAGCAAGTTATAATATCTGTGATTATGATAATCCGGCTCGTGATGAGACCTCTCATTCTTCAAGATGAAGTGTATCCTTGGATTGTTCCTCTGAGTGTTGTGATTTCCTTAGCAGGGAGGAAGTCCTTGTTTTCTTTAGATAGCTCTGGACGACAATGATAGAGTTTTTTGAAGTAGCTGTTCTACAGAGAATCTTTATTTTGTTATTGATACCTTTCATTGCACTGATATAAAACAATTTCTTCACTAAAGGTTGTTTTCATCAAACTTTATGAAGTTGAAACTAGTGTCATATCTAGGTTAGAGTCTTTAACTGTATCTTTCAATAATAAAGATCAATTTTCCAAAAGATTTGCTATTTATACAAGCGAAAAATCAAAATCTGAAAGAGAGTTGGCGTATTTTTCATAAATGCCTAATGTAACCATTCACAACTGGTTTTATTATGAAAAGAAAAATATTACTCTACAAAAATAGAAGAATAATCTTCTATGGAAAAAATTTCTTAAGAACTTGTCTGTTGACAGGCAAAGAGTCTCTTTTGCCTGTTAAATCCTGTAACAAAAATGTTGATGGACCTAAGACTTATACAATTTGAAAAGGACCAAGCCACATTCTTTGAAATTTTGTATGCTTCCCCTTTTCTTCATGTGCATTGTCCCATTTTAAAACTAAGTTTCCCATCTGAAAATATTTTCTGGTCATTATGTTTGAATCAAAAGAGGATTTTACTAGTGCTTAATGATGAGCATGCATTTTCCTAGCTTGTTCTCGTTGTTCTTCTAATTTGATTATTTCCATTTCTCTTAGGTGTAATGAGGAAGTTGGTACTTCATCAATGTATTGAACTATAGACAAAGAGGGAATTTCTAAGTAAGTCGTAAGAACCACTTCTTTCCCATAAATTAAATTAAAGGGAGAAGTGTCGATGGAAGCTTTTCTCGTTATTCGGTCTGCCCACAAAGCGTATATTAAGGATTTATGCCAATTTTTATGATTTTGGTCTACTGTTCTTTTGATAATCCTGATTAGGTTTTTATTTGTAGACTCGGCTAATCCGTTACCCTGTGGATAATAATTGGCCGAATATTTGAGTTTGAATCCTCTTTTAAGTGCAAATTCAGTCATTGCATTTCCATAAAAGTATGATGAATTATCAAACATTAAAGCAGAAGGAAATCCAAACCTGGTGATTATAAATTGATCTATGAACTCAATGATATTTTCAGCATTAGCCGTCTTGAGTGGAACTGCTTCTACCCACTTAGTAAAATAATCTGTTGTTGTAAGTATATATCTATGCTGCTTGGAAGAGTGAGGAACGATCTCACCTATTATGTCCAATCCCCACTGACCGAAGGGTTGCTCGATGTTAACTAGTTGCAGTGGCAAGGATGGCTTCTTTTGTCTCCCAGCAGTAGTTTGGCAGACTTGACATTTCCTCAAGTAACTATGCGAGTCTTTGAATAACGTGGGCTAGTAATACCTTGCACGCAAGATTTTATCTGCAGTAGCATCTCCAGCATAGTGTTCGCCTGCTAGCCCATCGTGGAGTTCCTGCTAAACTTTTTCACCTTCAGATTTCTCAAGACATCTAAGGAGAACAGAATCGTAATTCATTCTAAACAGAATATCATTTATCAGCTGATATTGTTTGGCTTTCAACCTTATATCTCTTTTCTTAGTATGATCGAGGTGTGAAGCAGCATATCCGTTCTTAAGATAATAAATGATATCAGCGTATAATGACTCTTCATCGTTTAGGCTTACCTCATACATTTTTACCTCTATAGATGGAATTTCAGAAATTTGTGACGCTCCAGCCAGCATTTTGCAAAAGCTTTGACGTCTTACAATGTTTGTTGGTTTAATTTCTATGTCATATTCTTGTAAGGCAGTTACACAATTGGCTCTCTTTTCACCCACATCCTTTTATACTAGAAGATTCCTTACCGCTAGAAATAGTACTATAATTTTAGTATGGGTTTTGAGTAGAAAAGGTGTGAAGTATTTGATTGCTTTGAAAATAGCATAAGCCTGTTTCTCCACATTTGAGTAATTTAATTCAGCACCCTGCAAATTTGAACTGAAAAAAGCAATTGGTGCTTCTGCCTTTTCTTGATTCATTTGAATGAGTATCGTAGCATATGACCTATGTGAGGAAAATGAGTATAAAATAAAAGGCTCTGAAAAATTTGGAGTTGCTAAAGATGGAGCATTAATAATAGCTTGTTCAATCAGGTTGAATGCTTTATGTTCATCTTGGCCCCTTTTAAAATTAGAGTTCTTTTTTATCATTGTTTGTAAAGGGGATATGATTCGTGAAAAATGTGGAACAAATCTTTTTACAAAATTGATTTGACCAAGGAAAGATTGCATGGCTTTTTTGTTATGAGGTAGGGATATTTCATAAATTTCTTTGATTCTTTCAGAATCGATGTGAATTCTAGATTTGGACACTATGAATCCTAGAAGTTTCCCTTCACTTAATGTGAAAAAAGATTTCTTTGGGTTAAGTGAAATTCCATACTTTAAACATCATTGGAAGATTTGTTTTAAGTCTTTGAGATGGTCGTTTTGTTGCTTGGAATACACGGTTATATCATCCAAATAAATTACTACAGATTTATTGACTAAACCTTTAAATACAATGTCCATGGCTCTTTGAAATGTGGCACCAGCATTAATCAAACCAAATGGCATCTTTTGATGTGCGTATGTGCCCCATTTAGTTCTGAATGTGGTTTTCAATTGATCATCAGGATGTACCAACACTTGATTGTATCCTGAAAATCCATCCAAGAAAGACATTAATTCTGAGCCCGCCACTGCCTGCAATATCTGCTCCATAGGTGGTAAAGGAAAATTGTCTTTTTGACAGGCCTTGTTAAGATTTCGAAAGTCAATAAAAGTTCTAATATCTCCATTTTTCTTTCTAACAGGTACCATATTGGAGACCCATTTAGGATGTCTGACGAGAAATATTATCTTGGCTTTCAACAGCTTATTGAGTTCAGTTTTTATCTAATTTTCTAAGTTGGGATGGATCTTTCTCAATTTTTGTTGGACAGGTTTTTCATTATCGGTCATTGGAATAGTATGTTGGACGATAGAAGTATCGTATGTTTTGAGTTCATCATAGTTCCAAGAAAAAACATTTTTGTATTGTCTCAAAAGACGAATATATGCTAGTTTTTCTTCAGGGGCTAGGCCGAGGCCTAGATTTATGTTTTGGGGTTTGGCATCAGTTCCTAGGTTTACTAATTCGTAATTCAAAGTTGAACTTTGGAGCTTTGAATTGGTAGACCTTTTAAACAGATCTTTCAAATCGTACAAATCTTCTAACTTGACCACTGATTTAGGTATAGCATTGTTAGTGCTATTTTGTTGTAATTGTCGATCATGTTGGTCTTCGTCAATTATTTGGTTGGAGTAGGATCCTTCAGAAGTAAGGAACTTTACGATATCAGGATCATCATTGAATATTCTCCAATTTGTGATGTTGTCAGGAATAGATGGTCTGAAGATTAATTCTATTGAGAATCTATCTGGACTAAAATCTTCAGAAGGAATGAGCTTAGAAGCTACGTTAGCTAAAAGGTCGGCGCTTGCATTCTGGAGCCTGGGAATTGATGAGGTATTGAATGCTATAAAATGCTCAGTCGGATATTGAAGTAAAGATTGATAGTGTTTTAAATGACTTGATAAGCAATGTATAGTATTCCGTACCTGTCTAACTACAATTTTAGAGTCTCCGAAGACTTGGAGGTACTTTATGTTTAACCTGATTGCTTTGTACAGCCCTTGGACTAAAGCCTCATATTCTGCTGTATTGTTGGTACAATCAAATTCGAGCTTGCATGTTAACATGATTTTATCTCCTTCTGGACTAATTAGCATGCATCCTGCTCCTGCTCATTCATTAGATTTAGAAACATCAAAAAATAATTTCCAAAACAAAGATTTATTTACAGGTCTATCTAAAAAATTGATACATTTTGAACTATCCATTTGAGAAAAAATTTCGACTTGGGATAAAACAAAATGTTCTAAATAAGGTGACGTATGAGCATTAAAATTGCTGAGAAAAGAATCCACTGAGTAATTTCCAATTATGCTATTGTTATATGCTACTGGTTCATTTTCCCCCTCTAATTCCATTACTATCTACTTCTGATGTAATTCGTGCTCAACTTTTATTTGATTTTGCTTACCATTGTAAGGAAGCCACATGTGCGACTAGTCAGTTGTGAAGTATCCATGTAGTTTTTCGAACCAATCCCTGCTAAGAATTAAGCCATAAAATTCAGGGATATCAGCGACTAAAATGTCAATAACTTGACATAACTTCGGGTTGGATCACAGCCTTATGGTTACTTGATTTAGTTTGCCAATGACTTCGACTTGAGTTCGATCTAGCTTAACAATGCGAACAATGGATTTCTATGGTTGAACATTTAATTTGGTGCATATGCACTTTGGTAAAATATTCGATGATGCACCTGAATCCACTAAAAAATTATGTACATTTTTGTTAAAAATTTCATAAGTACGGAGAAAAGGGGGAGTATGAGATCTCAATCTTCCTCCAATTAAAGCGATGTCGTTTGGATCAATCTTGTTAGTCGTATTAGTTGGAGGTCTTCCCATGTTCTGGGAAGCTTGAGAAATCACAGCGGCAGGCAATGGTGCAATTGGCATAGCATGTAATTCTTTCATCATTATCTTTTGTTGATGCTTTAGCTTGCTCAATTCATACAGAGTGATGTTGGCGCTAGTCCTTTTCATGTCTTCTATAATATTGTACTCCATTTCATCCGAGATGATCAATGTTTTAGATGGAGTTGGTGAATCTGTTTGGACCGGGCTAGTTTGAGTCACTTTAGATGTCGTTTTCTTTGTTGTGACTTCATCCTTTGTTGCAAAGCTTGTGCTCTTTGGCTTTGGGGTAGTTTGGGGAGGATCAAACTGATTTCTACTTCGTGTGTTAACTGGGAATACTTCTTGATATTCTTATTGTGGGAGGATGAAATCCCACATTCCTTGTAATTCTACAACTTCTTCATCATCGGTTTTCCCTTTAGTGGCAATTTCCTCTTCCTCTTCCTTGGATTCAGCACTTTTAATAGCATTGGGTGGCCTTGAATCCGTGTACGGACCTCTTTTAAAAGCTCTGTAGGGCCTTTTTGAAGAAGTTTCTGCTACTTGTTTTTTTATGTCGACCATTTCATTGGACATGGTCTTCAGAACTTTTTGCAATCCCTCCAAATCGAATGGATCTTTTGCTTATTTCTTCTTGGACTCTTCTTTGAATGTGACCTTTTTAGATTTCCGTTCCTCTATCGCAAAATTCTTCTCTAGGGCTATTATACGTTTCTCTACTGCTATGGCTTCTTTCATGTTTTCGGCTAAGGTTATTTTATTAGCCCTATCCACAAAGATTGCAATGTTTGATGGTAAAGCAATGATATACCATTCACATCGCACTTCCTCGCTGGGCTGAGAAGTAGTAGGAATTTTTTTTAGAATTTTATTGCAACGTAGATTGAAGTCTTTGATCGACTCTCTAGATTCGGCCCTAAGGTTGGATAGGTCATTGATTAACGTTGCCATAGACCTGTCGTCACCAAACATGGTTAGAAATTGGTCTTGGAAGATGTCCCAACTAGTAATAGATCCAGAGGGTAATGAGAAATACCACGATCCGGCTGTTCCTTGCAGAGTATAAGGAAATAGTCGAACAACAACATCTTCAGTATAACCCCGTTGAGATTAATGGATAGCATAAAGTTGTTTATGTGCTCTTCTGCTAGCATGCCTGCCTCGGGATTGAACTTAGGGAGCCATTTCTCAGGATGGGCCGGTATTTGACTCAAGGGTGCGGGCATTAAAACTACGCCAAGGTTGTTCCACGGAGACTGGGCCATTGCTGAACTGCTAACATGGGGAAGTGTAGAAGATGATCCCTATGGTTGGGAAGATGAGGATATTATGATCGCAGATGATTGAGGAGGAGTTGTAGGAATTCCACTAGGTGGATTGATAATGGTCTGGAGTGGAGGAGTGGATGGTTGACTTCGTGGTGAAGAGGTTGAGATGGATGATGTTGATGAAAGAGTCTTGCTGTTGGACCCTTTAAGTTATTTCCTTGCTCTTTTCCTTTTGGGAAGAGGTAATTCGATTGGCAGAACACCAAACTTTTCACTCGTTAATCTGGTTAGGGGATGAGCAGGATTATACTATGAAGTCACATTGCCTTGAGATTTATCAGATCTTTGAGGGGAAATGGAAAATCGCTGAAGTTTGTGAATCAGAGATTCGACTTCAGGAGGTTCTATAATAGATTGTTCCAAAATGTTAGGGTTTGTAGCAGTGGTTGATGCTCCGACGACTTCTAACTCTGGATTTAAGTGTAATGGAGAAGTCGAGGGAGATGGTGAGGGCGATTTACTCTTAGAATGGTATTTGATTTGGATTTAATTCCCGTTCATAGTTCAGGCCCTCCTTCTAACACCAAATATGTTGAAGGCCCCGAAAATTGGGTCTACAACAAGGGGGATACCCGCTCGGTCTGGACCTTGGTTGGCAGCTCCTTATCCGTTTAGCATAGCGGGTCTGACTGGGGATTTGAGACCAGCTTCCCAATTCAGTTTCTGTTCTAAATGGAATAATTTTGTTCTAATTCTAATCTAATGCTACGCTATTGTATTCTAATAAACAGAAAAACATCAAAATTTATACTAACCCGAGGTGTGATCTTTCTTCTATGCAATCTAAAAAGATTTCAAACAATAACTGGTAATAAAGATCATTCAACTATTATAAGAAAAGAATTCAATAAAGATGAACTACTTCGTATAAGAAGTTAGACGAAACAGTTTTGAAAAACTTATCGCATAAATGAGCTATTCATACACTAAGCATAAATAAATAGCTATCACCGTACAAAAGTGCCAAATGACAACTCAGGCATCCACTCTACAATATATAAACAACTGTAAACTGAATATCACTTTAACGCATAAGTAGAAATGGGTAAGAGATAAAAGTACCATTTATAACTAATCCTACTCATGAGCTTCAAGCATCAATTGATTTATCTCTCCTTGATTTAATATCCACTAAGAGTACATAAGTGCAACATCAGTAGCAGATATCAAATGCAAATATCAAATAAACCCTGTTCCATTCATTCATCAAAACCTCCTCTGAGGGTGCAAAAGTGCATGTTTTGAGGACAAGTTTTAGATAAATTTCTGGACCCTTCTCTAAATGCATGAGAAGGGTTTAAATACTACTAACTAAATAACTTATTTACAAAAATTCAGGATTCGGTTTAAATGACCGTCCTTTTTCTAAGCAAAACTATTTCTAAAATTAAATCTAATATCTAACTATTTCTAAATTTGCTCCTTAGCATCGCAAGCACTCAGTATTTGCCTGAGTAGAGTCGACTGACTGTCTTCCGTCTTTGGTTGAGTTAAGCAAACAAAATCAGCAAGAGCTGGCACTATCTTCTCAGCAAAATTGATGATATAGTTGAGAGGCATCCAATGACTATGTGGCTTTACCATGTGTGCCTGGTAATAATCCCATTTTAACTTGGTTAACCCTCAGATTGCTTCTGCTTTAGCTTTATGTTTCCAGTTTGTTTCTATCACTACTTCCTTGCAATTTTGAGGGCTTGCAGGTGACTGAGTAATTAGAGGCCTTCCTTTTGGAGCAAGTTTTCCTAGCGATGTGCGATTAGTGCTAAGCACTAACCGCGCATCGGTAACTGCCTCTGTTTCTTGATCCGGGCTTCCCTGATGCATTTTTCGCCTCTTGCGCCTTTTTCTCTTATCAGGTATAAAGCTGAAAATTTGTAAAAATAGTGATTTCGTGAGCTCTTGACCCTGAGCATTAAACTGCCTGTTTCTGGTATCAGCATCGTTCAGTACCCATTTAACCGTGGCTGGATATGAGAAATCTATGATGGATGCTTCAGAAGAGTTTTGCGGCTCTTTCTCTCCCTTAAGTGGATTAGGTGTGCCTTCCGAAATGGACATTGGAGTATTGTCTTTCCTCCTCATAGTTTCCTGCATACTGCCCTGTATAATGCTTCGTCCTTTGTTTCTGCAGTTTACAATTGAGGTGGAAGTAATGATAAAAATAACAACAAGAAAACTTTAAATACCGAAGATATGCAAAACACGCCACCTTACGTGAACTAGTTCTTCGAAAAACACAACACCATACTTCATTAACAACTGGAAACAACTCATTAATTCGCATTAAAGCGCATGACTAGTTCTTGGCCTAGAAAAGTTTTCTCGAATAATGAGCCAGAACCAACTGCGATGGACAGGGTTTGCGATTTTTCTTTTCGATATCGCAGATCGCTGTATCGCGTTACTGCAATTGCATCGTGCTATTCTATCGCAAGGTTGCTTGGTCGCAATATCGCAAGATCGCAGGATTGCAAGATCGCAAGATCGCAAGATCACAGATCGCAAGATCGCAGATCGCAGGATCGCAAGATCACGGATCACTTAATCGTTATAACCATTATGTGTAATTCATGTGATTTTTGCGATGTGCGATATGTGATATCGCATATCGGCGATTTTAAGGTTTTTGATGTGAGTTCTTCTTAATGCATGTGATGCGATGGAGTTTCGCATCGCAATCTCGCATTTTTTATCATTTTGGCTTATTTAGAAGGTATCCTATCATTCTTTGTGCGATGCGATCTCTCTTAAGGAGTGAATTTACTTTTGTCATTATGAAACTTAGGTTTTTTAGATTCTCCGAAGGTATTTCCCTAAGTCCATGATGTTTTAAGTTTCATCTAAAAAGAAATATAACACTAATTGATTTTTTAAAATTTTTTACTAAGTGTCCCCACTTATTTAGTATTAGTAATAACGCTTCATAAGGAGGGGGGTTGTTCATGGCCACAACATGACTCTACTCTAGTTTCCTTCTCGACATTGTTTTCGCCAAATAGGGAGAAGGAAGTTAGTAATTTGTCTCGATTGGTGTTCACAGTCTTGCTGTTTGTAGTTTTAATTTTGACATCCATCTATATTGCAAGTTTAACATCTTCACACACATTAAAACAATTAAACCTACTAAAAAATGCATAAATACAAGAGTTAAGGTGGTAGATCAACGAAACCCTTGGCAAACATCTCAAGTGATGTAACATAAGGGTGCTTCAATTTGAAAAATATACATATTAAAGAGTCATTCCACTTAGGATGCATTAGGCACCTCTAAAGTGATGTAACAGAGTGTACACCTTAGGAAGAAAATGGGGAGAATAAATAAAAGATGGAAAAAAATTTGTTTTGTGGTTGTAGGAGATGTGAGATAGGGTATCCGAGCTCTTTTTCTCCACTGGGCTTTAACCAACCATCCTCTAATAAAACGAAAAAGTATTTAGATAAGAAATTGCAGTAATTCTTTTTTGTTTTGTTAGATAGCTTCATGGTTAAGATACATTTCAACTAATTTTTTGTTATGTTGATAGTCATGTCTAAAGGTTTGTACTTCAAAATATTTAACGCTTTTCCATACTTGATCGAGATCTAAACTTAAGGTGGATTTAAACATTTTTTTATTAGGTGGATAGAGATGCCTATTTTAAAATAGGGCTTCCACAATTATAATTTACTTATCAATATTTATTGGACCAATGGTAAGGATTAAACCTCCTTTAAATATTCAACATTCCTAGTAGTACAAAAATCAAAGACATAGATTTATCTCCAAATTAGTTATGCACTTTTTGACCTTTCAATTAAAATTAAAAATAATATAATTTTTTATTTTTTATTTTATGTCTCAAATATCTCAAGCATTACTATTTTGTTTGCTAAATTTTATTTTTGAACATTAATATAAACTAATATAAATGATAACATATAAATAGTAATTTAGGTTAAAAATTTTGGAAAAAAATATAATAAATATTTATTTCTTATCTTTTAAAATTACTAATTTTTAAAATTTAAAACTTGAATATTAATAAAAATAATTATTATTTTAAACTTAATTTACTAGAGTTCAAAGAAATGACATTTTAAAGTTGGAATCTAGTAATACAATTTCTAGCAGGATTCTAAATAAATGGATTATGCACCCTCAAAAACACTCAAACATTTGATCTTTGCAAATTAAACAACTTAAACCTATGGTTTTTAAAAAGCTGTATTGGATTTCCAATAAAATTGACCTAAAAAAAACTTTTTCTTAGACTACTAACTTCATTCATAACAATGGCAAAAAAAATATGATAACCTTATAAGTATTTGTTCATTTGTAAATTATGGTGTTTAATTCTTGATTTATTCATTTATAATCATTGACTTTCACTTATAAATTAAGATAAAAAATTTTCATTATATTATTATTATAACTATTATTAAATTGTTTAAAGGATCTTTTATATAGAGATGTTCCATTTACTAAATCATTAATAAATATAGTTATATTTTATATTAACTATTTTAATGGACCACACACATTATTTGTATAACGAATGGTTAAACTTAACTATCTACATTAATATTATTTTTTTTTATTATTAATTTGATTTTAAAATTATGAAAACTATAAATTTTTTAATTTCTATTAAAATAAATACTATATATAAAAATTATTTCACTTTATAACTTAGGAAACTATTCATGTTTAGTCACTGGATTTTATTCTACTAAGGTTATAGCCCATGGTTGAGTAATAATAGATAGTTTTGTATTTTATATTTATTTAATTTTTAATTTTTACTTTATATTTATCTAATTTATTAAATTGTTTTAACTTTTAATATCTATATTAATTTAGATATTTATATTTATTTTAATTTCGATATTAATTAAAGAATATGAAACTGATATTTAATTTGATCTTTTTCTATTTATATTTTTCTCGATATTTAACATCAAGACTACACATGTTCCCATACTAAAATATCGAGCACATACCAACCGAATTATAAAATATAAATTGAAATTAATATGTTTAATTTTTAAATTTCTTTAAGCAATCTATCGTCTCATATCTTCATCGAAAAATACGTGTTCTTAAGAGCATTTGATACATGTCATAAAATCTATGGTGCATTAACCATCATTGGCAAGCACGACATTTCAATTGCATAAGTTATATGATTTAGGGGAATGAAACAATTTTGGTGAAGATAAATATAACATTAATTTATAATGAAAATATAAAAAAAATATGTAATTGATCATAATATTTGACAAGGTATTTTGTGGTGAAATTATCATGGAAAAAATATAACCTTGCCAAAAAGCCGGACCAAGGTTGGGTGCTATTATAAAGTGATTTTAACTACTTAGATATCTTTAAAATACAACTATTTAAACCATAAGTTAAATATATTTAAAACTCACATTACATAGTAAACAAAATAAAAAAATATAAACACCATAATTCATTAAAGAAAATGAGATTTCCTCGTAAGTTGAGAAAATGAGATCTCTTCGTAAGTTGATAATTTAGATGGACGGTTATAGAATTCCATAAGAGAAGCACTAAATGTTGAAAAATATAAAAGACACGTTTGGTATACATGTACTCATTATAATATTTGATTATTAAGTAATGGAAAAGAGTTTTTTGTTTTACAGTAAATGTGTTCCTATGATGGGTTTGGCTAGACATATCTAGCCAATCAAAGAGGCTTTTTTCCATCTGCTTAGTCCAAGCATTTTTTTGTCCACTGTGAAAATTAGATTTTAATTTTTGAGTTTATGCCCATTTTTCTTTGATGTTAATCTAACTATTTAAAAAAAACAATGATTTTTATTTTTGAATATATTCTCATTTTTACAACGATTTTGATTTTTAATCTATACTCATTTTTAACAACGATATTGATTTTTCAAACGATTTTATTTTTTGAATCTATACTTATTTTTAACAACAACAATTTTGGTTTTTGAATCAATACCCATTACTATTGAAAGCAACAACAATAAAATTTTAGTTTTTGAATCTATGCCCATTTTTATTGATGTCCATCCAACTATTTAAAGAAGATTAAAATATTCTAACATCTCGCCATGCATGAGGATACAAATGCTGAGGGGAAACTGTGAATTATCCCAAAAAGGAGGCACCGTGCCATTTAGGTATGTTTTCAAATCTTAGATTTAATCCATGATGTTTGTTCTTCGCAAATTTAACGACATATTCTACGAATGATGTTTGTTCTTCACAAATTTAACACCGTATTCTTTCCATGATGTTTGTTCCTCGTAAATTTAATGTCATATTCTTTTGTTATTATTTTGATTTGTAAATCTATACTGGATAATGTTAAACAGTTTAGACCTTCAAGAAGTGATTATTTCTCGCTTGGGCTACTATCAGAGATATCAGGATAGCTTACGGAGAATCAGTGGGTAGCAAAAAGAATCGTTCTATCGAAGATCATGTGAAAAAAAAAAAAATCCACTCCAAAGGTATGGCTGATATTTGGTTATGAATTAAGTAATTTTTTCATTTGCATTATGGAATATGGAAATTTTTTAGCAGTTATTCTGAGTATTTCATCATTGTCATGCCCCTTCGACGATCTCAAATCCTAGGAGTTCGTAGAGTGCCCCTAATTCTAAAGTTTCCTATACTAGTTATACATCCGACTCGGAAACCACAAACAATCGTTTATGTTGGAAAAATGTCACTAACAATCGATAATGAATTTTTACTCTCTCCTTCAGGTGGGTTATGGGCTCTTGGTTAGCTTCTTTGGCACCGAAACAAGAAACCTTTTCCATGGATTTCTTTGTTGGAAATATTAATCCCAATCACTGTTTTAAATACACTGACAACCACCATATTTCCCTAGTCAACTTTTGCAGGTTGCGATTTTGTTTGTAGGTGGAAGGACTAAAGTTTTGAGTAGAAGTACAATGCTGACCATGCCGCAATACATTAGATATTTAAATAACTTAATGAATTTTGGTAAATATGTATGTGCAAACATTCACTCTGCCACTTTTATCTACACTCCACAACCCCTGCAATTTCATAAAAATCATTTATTATGTAAAATCGCACATACTATGTATTAATGTTTTGATCTGTCATGAATTAATGAGTCAAAGTTTTATTCTTAGATAAATATGAATTTAAAAGTAATTTGTATGGTTGAGCGAGAGAGAGAGTGTAAGTCAGTGAGGTAGTCAGGAGAGAAACAAATCTCTAAGGAGTTTTACAGCAGTAAGATATTTTTATTTTACTTAGAAGAGAAGCCTCCAAATGTATTTACATATATTTTATAATATAATCCAAATTTTGGTTTGTTTCTAGATGGATTTGAACTTTCATGAGTAGATTTACGCCAAACACATTGTTTTGCTCTCTTTTGCCATCAGTTATTTTCATTGTTTTACTTAAGATTCTGTCTAGTTGCGATTTTCTTGCCGCAATTGGAGATTTGACTTGCCGAAACTATTTTGTTGAGCCAAACTCATCTCCTCTGCCCCTATAAAGTTTTCTAACATGGTATAAGAGCAGGTTAAACTTTGTTACTGTAAAAACAAGTGTTTTTACTAGTAATTAAAAATTGTTTTGATGATAGATTTTTGAAGTGTATTTATCAGCAGGTAGAAAAAAAATTTTACCCTCGGAAATGGAAACATAAAGCAAAAGCTTGACTAATCCTCGGGTATCTCAATTTAATGGGAAAAAAATATGATTATTGGGCTATTACAATGAATCCACTATTTTCTTCTCAAGACATTTGGGATTTGGTGGGGAATGGTTTTCAAGAACAAGTAGATGCAGCAACATACAATGCCTCATTTCAAGCAAAAATGGATTTTAGATAAATATATTTCGGATTAATCACATTATTAGGATTTGGTTGATGTTTCGAACAAACTAATGTTCTAAACAGGAAGAAGGATGAAAAATAGCTCTTCTACATTTTTCAAGGAGTTCATGAAATTATTTTGTTAAGAGTTGCAATAACAACGAAGTCCAAGCAAGCATGGGACGCCCTCCAGACAGCGTTCGAAGGCATGGCAAAAGTGAAGACACCAAAGGTAAAAATGATAAGGAAATACTTTGAAACACTTTGTATGAAATACTCTGAGAATGTATACTTATTTTTTACACATGTAATTGAGTTGGTTACTCAAATGAGGTCTCATAGTGAGACACTTGAGGAAAGGAGAATAGTTGAGAAAGTTTTGAGAAGTCTACCAGCAAGGTTTGATGCCATTGTTGTGGCCATAGAAGAGACAAAGTATCTCTCAAAGTTCTCTGTGGATGAGCTTCATGCATCACTAATTTCTCATGAACATGGACTGAATAGAGCAACAAGCTCCTCATTGGAGCATCCCTTCAAGACACACATTTCATTTGGTCAAGGTAGAGACAAAGGAAGATCATATGCTAGAGGAAGAGGGAGAAACCCACACAAAGGTGGAAGAAGCAGCCCTTCAAGCTAAAGTGGAAGAGGCAACAATCAAAATCGAAGTCAAGGCCCAACCCAAAATCATGCATATGGTCAAAGGTATGATAAATCTCAAGTTCGATGTCATTACTATAAAAAGTATGGTCATTATGCAAATGAATGTACAAGGAAGCAATATGGCATTAGTAACAAACCAAGTGTCAATTTCATAGAAGAAAATCACAACCATGATAGCATGTTTTTAACTTCTAATGTAGCACAGGAAAAACAAAGTGATATATGGTATCTAGATTCAAGGTGTAGCAACCACATGTCATGGAACATAGAAATGTTTTCCAATCTAGATGAAAGTGTGAAATACAAAATGACATTAGGGATTGATAAAAAAGTCTCTGTCATGTGAAAATGAAAAGTTAATATCCTAACAAAGAAAGGGGAGAAGGATTACATCTCAGATGTTTACTTTGCCCACGGTTTGAAGCATAACCTCATAAACATTGAACAACTTATGCAAAAGCACTACAATGTTTTTTTCAAGAATGATGAGTGCACAATTTTGGATAGACCTCCAAGTAGTGAGTTGATTGCAAATGTTCAAATGAAAAACAATAGAATGTTTCCCCTAAAAATAAAATCAGATTTGAAGGAAGAAGGTGCACAAGCACAAATGTCAATGAATTCAAAAGCAGATGAAAGAAAAGTTATAGTTGTCACACAAGTAAACTATCAGGTAGAGCTCAAATATGAAAACTGGTTATGGAATTTGAGATTTGGTCATCTCAACTTTGGAGGTTTGAATTTGATGCATAGGAAAGGCATGGTGAAAGTATTGCCACTCATAGAAAAACTGGACAGCGTATATGAAGGATGCACCTTGGTAAAACAACATAGAGAGACATTTCCAGTAGGAAAGTCAATAAGGGCAAACGCACCTTTGGAGATTGTCCATTCAGATTTATGTGGATCAATGCAGACACCATCAATTGGTGGTAGCCACTATTTATTGACCTTCATAGATGACTATATAAGGAAGACATGGGTCTATCTCATAAAACATAAAAGTGAAGTGTTTGAGTGCTTTCCCCAATACAAAGCTCTTATTGAGAAGAAAAGTGGATACTAAATCAAATTCCTTAGGACTGATAGAGGTGGCGAATATATTTCAAATGATTTCGTTTGATTTTGCAAGGAGCATAGAATTCACAAAAAAATTACAACAAGGTATACATCTCATCAAAATGGTGTCACGAAAAGGAAGAATAGGACCATTATGGAAATTGTAAGGAGTATGTTGAAGGCAAAGCATTTGCCAAATGATTATTGAGCTGAAATTGTCTCTTGTGAAATGTATATCATTAATAGGTGTCCAACCAAAAGTTTCAAGAATGTGGTTCCTGAAGAGGCATGGAGTGGAAGAAAACATAGTGTCACCCACATGCTAGCCTTTGGATGTGTGGCATTTGCACATGTATTAAATGAGTTGAGGAAGAATTTGGAAAACAAGGGGGAGAAATGCATATTTGTTGGATATAGTAATGAATCCATGACATATAATCTCTACAATTCATCAACCAAGAAGGTCATAATGAGCAGAGATGTCTAGTTCATATAGAGGAAGGATGGGATGGAAGTTTAGAGAAAACAGTAAATGTCAAAGCATGTATACCAAATGAGGACAAAGAGGAATTAACAACAATAAGAAATTCCTCAACAATGACTCCTTCTACTCCTATTCAAGCACAACAAAACAAGCATCAAGTAACACCATACAAAAATAATAGGACATCGTCACACAATCAAACATGTCCTTCTCGAAGCACGTCACAAAGCGCAACACCAGGTGACATGTCAAGCTCATCTTCAGCAAGCACAAGAAGACCAAAATTCAGAAATTTAAATGAGATTTATGAGCAAGATGAAGTTGATAGTAGCACTGGTCTAAATTCCTTTTTTGCATTATTTTTTCATGTAGATGACCCAATCCATTTTGAAAATGCAATCAAAGAAGAAAAATGGGCTGCGGTAATCGAGGAAGAAATAGAAGAAATAGAAAATAATGACACATGGGGTTAGTGAACCTTCCTCAAGGAAAAGAAGTTCTTGGAGTGAAGTGGGTCTATAAGACCAAGAGAAATGTCGATGGTAAGATTGAAAGGCACAAAGTGAGGTTCGTTGTCAAAGGATTCAAGCAACATCATGGAAGAGATTATGCAAAGACATTTGTGCCAACTGTTAGGATGGAGACAATGTGTATAGTTGTGGCGATTGTTGCGCAACATAAATGGAAAGTGTATCAAATGGACATAAAATCAACTTTTTTTAATGGAGTGTTGAAAGAGGAAGTATATGTTGTGCAACCACCTAGTTATGAAGTGGAAGGCCAAGAGGACAAAGTGTATCTGTTGATAAAATAGCTTTATAGGCTAAGGCAAGCAGTGCGTGCATGGTATAGCAAGATAGATGCTTACTTGTTGGACAATGATTTCGACAAATGTGACGGTGAGCCTACTCTCTACATAAAAGAGAGTGATAGTAATATTCTTATTGTTGTCTTATATGTAGATGATTTGATTTTTACAGCCAGTGATGATTTCCTCATCGCTGATTTCAATGAAGTCATGAAGAGTGAATTTGAAATGACTGACTTGGGGTTGTTAATGTATTTTTTGGACATAGAATTGAAGCAAACAAAAAATGACATTTTTATTTCTCAAGCAAAGTATGTAGCAGAAATTTTGGAGAGGTTTAGTATACAGAACATCCAGCCCACACCAACTCCAACTATTATGGGGTTGAAGTTGAGCAAAGAAGATTGCAACAACAATGTCAATCTGGCATTATACAAAAGCATGATAGGCAACTTGATGTATTTGACTGCCACTAGGTTAGATATAATGTGTTAAGTAAGTCTGGTATCGAGGTTCATGGATACACCCGAGGAAACACATTGGAAAGAAGAAAAAATGATTATAAAATATGTCAATGGGACAAATTAGTATGGTATTTTGTATGCCGCAATAAGTGAGTTCAGGCTGGTTGGTTACAATGACAATCATTGGGGAGAAAGTGTCGATGATAGAAAGAGAACGTGAGGATATGTTTTTGATTTGCGTTATGGAGCCATTTCATGGGCCTCCAAGAAGAAGCCAATAGTATCACCATCAACAACAAAAGATGAATATGTTGCCACAACAGCAACAACATGTCAAGCAGTTTGGATGAGAAGGATGTTGATGGATCCTTGCCATGACCAAGAGGGAAGGACAACTATTTTCTGCGACAACACCTAAGAAATTGCATTGTCAAATAATTTTGTTTTCATAAGAGGACCAAGCACATTAATGTTAAATATCATTTCATTAGAGAGTTTAATAACAATGGTGAGATTGTGTCACTATTGGTCATATGAACAACTTGCTAATATTTTTACAAAGCCATTGGCACGTGAAAATTTTGTTTATCTCAGAGACTATTTGGGAATTATCAACGGCGACAATTGTAATTAAAGGGGAGTGTTGGAAATATTAATCCCAACCACCGTCTTAAACACACTGACAACCACCATACATACCCAATCAACTTCTGCAGGTTGTGATTTTGTTTGCAGAGGGAAGGAGTGAAGTTGTGAGCGTAAGTATATTGCTCACCATGGCACAAGACATCAGATAATTAAAGTACTTAATGAATTTTGTCAAATACTTATGGGAAAACATTCACTCCTCGACTGTTATTTACACTCCACAACACTTGCAAGTTCAAAAAATCATTTATTATGTAAAATCAGCCATATTGTGTATTAATGTTTTTCTTTGTCATGAATTAATGACGCAAAATTGTATACTTAAATAAATATGAATATAAAAGTCATTTGTATGGTTGAGCAAGAGAAGGTGTAAGTCTCTGAGGTAGTGAGGAGAAAATGGTGGATAAAATATTGGTGGGCATGTGAAAAAATGTATTTACGGAGTTTTACAAAAAGTTACTCCACAACCCTTGGTGTGTGAGGTAGTGAGGAGAAAATGGTGGATAAAATATTGGTGGGCATGTGAAAAAATGTATTTACGGAGTTTTACAAAAAGTTACTCCACAACCCTTAGTGAAGCGTAGATCATAATAAGACATTTTTGTTTTATTTGGAGGAGAAGCCTCCAATTTATCATGCTCATGTATTTACATATATTTTATAATATAATCCAAAATTTGGTTTGTTGCGATATGGTTTTAAACTATTATGAGTATATTTACCCCAAACACATTGTTTTACTCTGTTTTGCGGTTACTCTGTTTTGCGGTGAGTTATTTTCTCTGTTTTAGTTACGCCTTTATCCAGTTGCGAGTTGCTTGCCGCAACTCAATATTTGACTTGCCGCAATTGTTTTTTTTAAGCCAAACTCCTCTGCTCTGCCCCCTAAAAATTTCTAACACGCTACCCTTGAGACATTTGTAGCAGACGTCAGCCTCGTCGAGCCCTGAGCTCTCACTAGATTCAAAGCATAACCACTAGAAAAATTAAAAAATTAGCTTCTTCAAATGAAGAATTCTCATAGGATATACAACATGTTTTCAGTAATCGACATTGAGAATATAATAAAATATAAATACAAAAGGTCGTGGCTTACCTGTAGTTCAAGGAGATTATCGAATTGTAAAAGATTATTGTATTTTTTAGCCATTCCCGAGGTGGTTTCATGTGGAAAATCACTCAAGATATGTTTGAAATTGTATTAGACAAGCTAAGAAAAATATTTGAACATCACTTAAATGAGAAAATTATGGAGTAATACCCTAAGGATTCATTTTCCATTATAGAGTTGGTGTTTGCATGTAGCATCACATAAGGAATGCATTTCTAGTTTTGTAGACAGTTAGAAAACTTAAAAGAGACGTGTGTCAAATAAATGAGATTTGGATGGTCGATGCTGAAGGTGGCGTTCCAATGTTAATTAGATAAAATAATTTCAAAATATATCATTTCCAGGTTAGTTTGGAAACATATGTTCTTTGTATTAAATAGGCCATGCCACCAACCCATTGATAAATTCCCACTACTACCTATAGTGGCCCCATATTTGGAGGCATTGGTTTAAGGGGAGGAAATTGCTCGAAAATGGAATAAACGCGATATTTTTCTCTGCTATCTGAAAAAATTACCTGCTAACCTCTCTAACTTGCATGTTTGTTTAGTCTCGCCTGTTGACCTTACGAAAACATCAAATGTGGGGCCAGGACAAACTCAATTTATTGATAAGGAAAAATCCAAGAAAGTGATAGTGCAAATTAAAACGCTCGATCTCTCATAGACACGTGCGCTAGTATGCATTATGTCGCCCTCCAAATATAGTAAAAACTTTACCACACTGAAGTTAATCGATGTCACATTTAAAGAATTGAAGTATATATAAAGAATCCTGGACTCCACATCGAGGTTCTTAAGTTATGAATAGTGTTATAAAGTTAGATGAAGTTGAGGAGAGGTTTATATGTTACCACGCTGATGTGAATATTAAGTTTAAGGAATTTACGTATGTAAAGACTCTTTGGATTCACATAAAGTTGGGTTCTTAAGTTATGAAGAGTGTTGTAAAGTTAAATGAAATTCTTCAATTCATTTGTACTTGATCGATCAATATAATTCCAGTGAATTTTTGGGAAAAAAAAGGTCATTAACTGAATCTTATGATTGTTACTCAGTTAATTAAAGAAATTGAATTGAAGATGACAACAAACTAGAATTGAAATTAAAAGGGAATGGAGGTTCATTAATTGAGTAATTACCAATCAACTCTACCACCCAATTTTAGGAGCAGCTTATAAGGTACTTCTTCGTCATTATATAATTGATGATTTTTTTCATCTCCTTGATGTCACCAACAAAGGCTTTTCTCATACTTTTTCCAATGAAAAGGATCCCTTCTCCTTTCACTCATGTGATTTTTAGGACCACCTACCAATTGATGTTCTATCCAAGTTATTGAGTTTGGTTGTGTTATGGGAATCTACTCATCTAAGATTTTTTAAACAAAAGCACGACAAGAGTGAGTGTTATGCTTTTCATGGAATATATATATATATTATATATATTATTTCTCACTTTTACTCATTTATTCCCTTCTTTTGGCTGTCAGGCATCTCAAATTTTTCTCTCAACAAATAACATATTAACAAAAATTGTAGGAGATGCAAAATTACTCAATTGAAATTGAAAATGATAAATCATATACTCGAAAATTTTCACTTACTTCTTCACGCTTTGATTCCATGTTCACAAAAGAATCTATAAGAAAAAGTTTATCTTAAATTCATTTTTATGCTCTGTAATTTTTATATACAATTGTTTTATAGAGTGGAAACTATTTATTCTCTATTGTTTTATGTCACACTTTCTCAATAAATCTATTTTATTTTAATGACATATGTTAAGCATCTACAACATGTTTTGATTTGTTGACATTTGACAATTTGCAATGTTTATGGAACCTACTTGGTACACAGTTGAAATGGTAATAACAATGGAAGTTTAAGATTCCAATGTTAAAGTTTTTAACAAATCTAGCATGCTTTAGTGTTCTGATTAAAAATGCTCACAATCCAAAAAACTAAACACAAGGGGTTTTGAAAGTGTAGCCTGTTATTTATATTAATAGATGAAAACAAAGATATATGCCCATAAAAGTAAGCTTGGAGCCCCTGCAAATGGCATGCACGAATTCTCATTAAAAGAGAATAAAGACATTGAAGCACAGTCATGGGCCCTAGATGGATCGACCATAAAATTTACACCCACGAGGTTTTCTTCCCTCGAATCAAACTAAAACTGGCCTTTCCAAGTTCTCAACAAAGAAAAATAGATAGAAAACAGAAGATGATCCAAATGCATAGATCCTATCACCTTTAATAGGCTTGATGGACTCTCTAGAATCCTTATTTTATTATTTTCCCTCGAGAAATGATGGAAGATAACATGGAAAGATCCCATGGGAAAATACCATGGTAAATACCATGGGTAGATTCCATCCATTTGACCATGTCAAGAAAATGGAATATTACAAATCCTCCCGCCCAAAGATTGCTTGCCCTCAAACAATAGTCTTCTTTCCATAGCAAATGCATTTGTATGTTTATACTCGGATCCCATACAAACCAGTGTGTTATTCCATGTTTCCATGTTAAATGGTGCTGAATTGATCCTTCGATGCCTAGATCCTAAACAATCCTCCATCCAAATTTTCCCTCAATTTATTCACTTGGATACCAATGTGACCTAAGTCTAGCGACCTGTGGGTTATTTACCATCTCAGCCTTCCATCACAGCCCATGCCTAAGGTCTTAAGCTAAAATAATCCCTTGGATAAGGGTATCCTCCTAGGAATCATCCCATCAATAGACTTCCCACTCATAATCTCTCACCAATCCATCCTGTGGGAAGGATCTAATGCATGAATGTCTTCACATGGAATAAGTTGACTATGCTGATGTTGCCTGATGCTTAACTCATGCAGCTCTATTTGGTCACCCAACATGATCCATTTGGAGAACTTTGCTTGGATCTCCCCAATGTATAAAGGTAGGTTAGTAGTGCTACAACCTAACCTATATACTTCTGTAGAGGGCTTCTCTGGAACTCCCAAAGGTACTCCTATTTCTTCCTTGTGAGGGACTTGAGTCATTCCTTAACACTAGACAAGTTAGTCATTGATTCGACATATACCCATATGAGCTCCTCACTTTTCCTATTCTCTTATAAGACAATTTCTCGAACTGTCCAGACTCTCTTCTTCAACATTATAAGATTTGTCTTGAATTGCATGATCTTCTTTTCAAAAGTCCTCTACTAACAATTCTGGTGCCCTACTGAATGACTTTCTATCTGTCTACACCGGATGCTCAACTACCATTGGTCCTACTTGATCCTTTGAATAACTCTCTGGGAATGGTTATTTGTCATGTCCCCCCTCATGATCATGCTCATCATGCTAGTTCAATACTGTTGGTTCCTCACTCAAGTCTCCTTGAATGTCCTCTCCCTGGCCTTCTCCACTTGTGGGGATAATCTATTGTTCATCCTCTCTAGTTGTCAAACATGGATGCATTGGTCAACTACTATCTACACATGATATCTCATATTCTTCATATATGTCTTCTTGGAGAGTTATGGTCTCAAATGTACAAGAGTCTTCCATATCATTAGGAAGAATTTCCTCCTTCGTTTCCCCATGAGCTTCTAAGTGCTTATCAAGCTAGCTAATTATCATCAACTTGTCTTGCAAGTCTCTCTAAATAACATCATGTTGCTTCTCACCATCTATACTTGACTACTCGAATCAATCATGGGTGCTCTCCTGCAAACCAATCAACCCAACTATAAACGAATCCCCAGGTTTTCAAAATGTCTCCAACTATTATGTCCTTATTTCCTCATTCCTATTAGCTATGCATGAATGGTTAGATGCCCAAGGACCCTTCCAGATAAAGCATAGCCGTCTCCTTCTTATTTAATTCTTGCTACAAGTTTTATTTCCTTTGTTATTTCTTCCTCCATCAATCCTCTTCAACTCCTTTATAGTCAACACCCTTCTGAACAATTTTATGTTTTGCATGACCAATTTTTCGACTAGGTCATAGGTGACTGGTGATACAATTACATCCTTTCTCCAAATGGTCAACAATTTGGATCTTCGTATCTTGCATATGTCCGCATCTCTTTCCAAGAATAGGAACACAATCTTTTTCATGCTTGTTTTGACATGGTCGGGATGACTTGAGGTAATTTTATTGAAGAAGGTTCATATTAACTAAAATATTAACTGGTCACATTCCAAATTCAACATAAGGGTGCCACAACTGAACTCCACCTAGAGTCCTAAAATTTTGGGTTGCTTCTAAAAGGTAGGAAACATCATGTTGTTCAACCCTTGAAGGGATTCTGCTATCAATTACAATATTTACCACCTGATATCATTATTGTACGGTAGTAGTGGTGATGTTAAAGCTATGTCCCTACTGAGACAAGAAGCAACTGTGAGCCTAACATCTTCACAAGGATGTTCCCAAAATTTGGGTTGTATTAGTGCAAACATCGATGACTTGAGTGCAGAACTAAGTTTCTTCCATTGTGGCTTACCTACCTTGGACAAATGTGTCTCTAATTACTCCAACTTATGAAGGTCTGTGACGGAATTCATTCATTTTATCTTAGATCCAAGCGTGACGAACTTAGCCTCTCTTCCGTGCCCTTCCTTCACTTCCGATGGGCACTTCTGCTCTATAATGGCACAGACATTTTTTTAGAAAGTCCTACTACTTTGACCATTATTTTGGTCTAAAGAGGTATCGGTGCGTAAAGGACCATATATTTTTTGTAGTTCATCAATAGGTTTTTGAGTGTTTTCTAGGATTTCTTCAAGACGACCCATCTTCTTACATACCAAAGAAGGAAATTATTCAAGAATACACTAATTCTTCATAGGAAAATTACATCATCATTTTGTCAATCATACCTTCCAAAATATTTCATTCAACAAATTTGACCTAAAAATAATAATTAGAGCTAGAAATGATTTTGACACTTTTTTTTTCTTCTTTTTCTTTTTTTCCTAATGCAGAATCAAACTTCCCTTTTTCTCTTTTTTTAAATTATATTTATTTATTTACCCTAATATTTTGTTATCTCCACCACCCAAGAGGTCAGAGATATCTCTTAGCGCTGAGTGTGATCTATCGACCTTCACCTGTTGGCCTTGAGATGAAGCACGGGTGCATAAAAGAATGGCCTGCTCTAACTGTTCACAATGTCATTGTGTATGGTTCCTTCACACAACCGAATTAGAAGATCGGCCATACCTTGTTGGATATGCTTCACAACCTTATTGTTGGTGGAAAGTGTTTCCCCTTACTACATATAGCCCATGGTCCTTTAGTTTATTGTTATGAAGCTCTTACAATGCATCTGAGTAATGCCTCCATATGCAACCTTTACAACACCTTTTCATGAAATTGGAGAAAGCGACCTCAGCAATCGAGTCTCTCCATGTCGGTGAGCTATTCATGTCCTCCTATGGTTAATACACCAATGATCCCCAGCGACTGTGGGAAAATTATCGCACCCTGGGGTGAGAGATGGATTGTTGACCACGTGTTATGGCATTTGGGAAGCTATAGTTGTGCACAAAATAAATTATTCCCTTGATGGCCTCGACTGCTACAGAGAGAGAAACGTCCTTCCAATCAGCAGTGTGGGGTGTTTGGCCTTACTCGGTTGAAAATATTAAGTTTGGAGTGCTAGCAGTCCCTATTACTCCCTCTGATCAGTCGTTCGAATTCACAGTACTCTTGTCTATGGCTCATGATCATGCACCGTCGTATCCTCCCCTAACGATAAAGGGGACCTGCCTTAATGTGATCACAATAGTCCTGCTCCAAACAATCTGTTAGGGAATCCTGCTCGATACCCAATGTATGGCGTGGAATTTAACAGTCTACATATGTGGTAGTGGAAATGATTGACTCAACCTGCGACTCAGAGTAGCGGTGCAGTGTGAGACACACTACCCTGAATGCCATAGCATCTTCAGGCGGGGGATTCTTGGACCATATTCTCACTCATTGCCATCCCCTCGGCCCACTGCCCACGTGAATTGTCACCATGGCCCCCACGCAGCCCAACTGATCCATGGCACAACGGTTGGTGGTCCACCGTTGATGGTCTAGTTTTTTATTTCCCTATCAACACACCAACAACCCACTGCACCCAAATAGAGGGTGGCCTGTTGATAACTATAATGACCCCTGCGCATCCTCAAGTTGGTGGGTTCGGTCGACTGTTAGGGTTGTTGCAGTATGTTTGCACCTGTCTGAGGACCATGATCCCTCTCAGTTGGCACATCTACACCCTTGGCACATTGAGGAGTCGACTTCCATCTGACAGATATGGCAATCATTCGATCCTTCTATGAAGCGGTGATTCTCGGCTCTTATAACAGGGATAATTAAAGAAAATGATAAATGACCCCAACAATCGTTTTCAGATCCTTCACACGTCTGTTTACATGATGGAATTATTTCGTTTGCACGCATGAGAGAAACTGAGAGAATGTTTGGTAGATATGACTCCACGAACCAAGATCTAGTGGATTACACAAGGTTATGTAGCTTGTGCACTTTGAGATTGGCGTGTGTAACACGTCTATGTGATTGGCTTGTATGACAGGCACAATGGTATGACCTATCGGCCTTGGTATGGCTTCTTTCCTGAATAATTGCTTCTTGAATCCAAAATGCCAGCGCTCTCGCTTTTTGGCTAGCGTGACTGCTGGTATGGCACGTTGGTCTTATGGCCTTTCAGCCAACGCGGACGCTGGTATGGCTTGTTGCCCTTCCCTTGGTACAATAGCGTTCATGAACCATAGCAATCCTACAGATAGACGAAATAACAAGTGCCCTCAAACCCCGCATGTGAAAATAAATCTCACCAAAATTCTTTACATAAAACCTTCAGGGTGGCAGAGTGCATATCTCTCATATCATTGTAAGATCCCTAACAATGAATGAATTAACAAATCTAACATATGTTTTAATAAAATACTTTCAACAAAATATTGAAAAAAAAGGATCTAGAAAGAAAAATAATACAGGCCAGCGTCATAACATAAATACCCTGCTAATGGCATGCAAGCCTTCCCATCAAATGAAAAATCAAGACACTAGAGCACAATTCGTGGGCCGTGGATGGATTCACTAGACAATTTACATTCCATAGGATCAAATTAGCACTGGCCGTGTAAAGTTCTCAACTAATAGAAATAGATAGACAACTTAGAATGGTCCAAATGCCTAGCACCTATCCCTTTTAATATGCTTAATGGAATCTTTAGAAACCTTATTTTATCCATTTGACTATATGAAGAAAAAAAATATTACTGGAAATCCTCACTTGATTGTTCTCTATTTTTATCATTTGTATTTTTTTGTAACCACCAAAGCTTCATTGAATTGTTGTACTGCATCTTGCTATTTTTCGTTTACAGTGACTGATCTGCGGATCCTTTGGTGGGTTTTTTTTTTCCCCTTAAATTTGTTCACTTACGACCACGTCTTACTTGCCCAATACTCATCATGGAGATGTGTTTTCATTTAAAGAAGTATTGTTCTACACAACAACTCATGTCTATTGAAGAAAACTATAGTTTAATTATTTTAAGGTTGGAGTTTATAGAGTATAATTTTTTAAAAAAATTATTGAAATTAGTAGATATGTGTTAAAATTAAAAGTTGGAGTTCTTCAATTGGTAAAATTTAAGTGTTCAGAAAGTTTAAAAATGAATTTTAGACAATCAATAATCACAATTTTGCTCCAAAAAATTGGTTACAAATATTGAAACTCATATAACATAGTCACCACCACAACAATCTTTTATTCCTTTTATGTACCTTTTCACCTTTAAAAACAATCGCCAATTTTTAATAAAATGAATTAAACACATTGATTAATGATTTCAGCCACTTTATTTCTGAGTGTCACGTAATCTAACCCAATTGTGAATCAATATGATCTTCTTACTGTGGCCATTACTTGTCTTCATCTCCTTTTCCTAGGCAACCATCATTAGGGATTTTGAAAATATTATATATGGAACACAGTACCCTATGTTAGGCAAATAACTATGTAGTTTTTTGTTTATAATTTTTATTAAAATTTAAAAGATAATTGCAATAAAGCTTTTAAAGATATTTACCTCTATTGTACACTAAAAATGCAATAAAAATTTTCAACATATTTATCTCAATCATCCACTAAAAATGCTATTTGGATAATTAATCCCCCACACACATTTATATTACAATTCTAATTTGATTAGAAGTTCCACAACAATAACACAGTTAGAACAATTGGACTCCGACAGTCAACATGCCGGGGATGTGCCCGACATCCGAACGGTTTTGGTATAGACGTATTTTCCATGGTGTCTGCATACATTCACCATGCAGAAAGCACTTAAAAATTTCTGAATACTCAGAATGGCGAATAATTTAGAAAGCCACAGTAACATGGAATTTCAAAAAAAGGGATTCAGTAGATAGCATTTGAGGAGAGAACATAAGCATCTTAAGTTGTCAAATCTATAAGTATTTTGTAGGGTGAGAAGCTATCGAAATGGAGATTGTTTGGATTGGTTTGTTAGAGGAGATTTTTTCTCTGTTGAGATCCATGTCAGATGACCAAGAGTGAGAGGCTGTTTTTCTTCCACAAACGATGATAATGGTGGAAGGACGGAAGTTCTTCTCCATGGAAGCATTGTTGGGAGAATGGAGTGAGACACTGTTTTTTTTCCACAAACTATGGTAATGGTTGAAGGACGGAAGTTCTTCTTCATGGAAGTATTGTCAAAAGAATCACCGCATCTCCATGGAATCCGTAATTTCCACTTTCGAGATCTTGGTTACTGGTTTGGAACGTTTACCAACATCTTCGGGTTTTGGTGTAATAGAAAACCTCTTCATGGTATCAGAGATTGGATCTAGGTTCGATTCCCCGAGCTGCATTTGAGGGCGGTGTTGGAAGAATCACCACACCTCTATGGAATCCGTAATTTCCACCCTGGGTGTCACACCCCGAGGCCTACGGTAGTCTTCCAACCGTGCTAGGCGAGGTGCGACACCACCAAACACTTTCTTTTCACCAATACTTATTTTTGTGGACTATGCCTAACCACTAATCCTACTTAGTTTGTTTTTCTCAACCAAGTAATTATTAATGTTTCCTTTATACCAATGAATACCCATACACATTCATTAACATCAACAATTATACATGAAGAACACAATTGCACAATGTAAAAGGGAGGGGCCACTCTCTGAACAATGAGTCTGCCTGATAATATATTATACAATCTTTTACAATAGTTACAAAGCTTTACAAGTATACTTCGAAACCCCAAGTTTCATACTTAGCCAATTTTACAATCTTGTCACACCTTCGTGCGACAACCAAGATTTCCTTGCCCAAGGCGGGCGGGTGCACCCTCACACGAGCTGCCTTCTGCACTTCACAACCGAACTTTGTCTCTTCGTGCACGATGGGCAAGTGACTCCACCAAGTCACCAAGACACCCTCTCGCAAAATCAATGTTTCACTGTGCACACTTGCACGACGAGCGGGTGCTCACCCGAGTAACCCAAGGACCCATGCCAAGTCATCGCACAAACCAGGTGTTCACCCTTCATTTCACTGTCGGGTGCTCCTTTGCACAACCCAGGTGCCACACCTGTGCATGCCCTACACTTCGACCGGCGGGTGACCCTGCCCACACCCAATGCCTTAACCCGATACTTCGTGCGTTCACCGTGCACCTTCGCCCAAGTGTGGGTGCATAGCCATGCACTCCCAAATTGCACTTGTATCCTTAATCTGCGCCCTTTTCTCTTCTTTTTAGGCCGAAGATGGTGCTTGAGCGATGATGCCAAATGATTTCATCGCATGCCTTATTTATACGAGGGGCAAGGCAAAGTCGTGGCTGCCCAACCAACCTACCTATGCCCTCAAACTCTATCGCAAATACACTTAAACTTTCATCGGCCATCCTCCAAATGCCTATAAGTCAAGTTGGCCTTGCTTCTTTTGTTGCTCGGCCCATGGGTGCTCCTCCATGCTCCCACGCATATATATAACCATCGCTCTCCTCTTCTATGTGCTCGCATTATCCCATAATACCTTCACACGCCAAGTTGAGCTCGTTCCTTCATCGTTTGTCTTCGAACTTCATGCTAGAGCACGTGCAAGGACTGGAGGTCCTTACATTCTCCTCCAGCTAAAGTCTTTGTCATCCTCGACAACATACCGTCATGTTAGCCATCCACCAAGATCATCAATATCTGTCTCCTCCTTGGTCCATCATGTCAACTCCTCCACATACTGCAAACATCCCTGCAACATATGTAGAACTTCCATATCCATCATGTGTTGTCCCATCCTGTGAACTGTCATCCTTCCTGCCTGCCTCATGTCAACATCTCTCTGGTACACTGCTAGCCCCCCATGACTTGACCTGGTCGAGTGATTAGTCCAACTGTCACACTCAAATCATAAGAATGTCCCTCCTTATGCCTTCACCAGTCTATCTCGGATTCTGCCACATCCTGGACTCACCGAGAATCTCTCCCATGCTCAAGTCCATGGAAACTCCATCCCATCTGCAACATGTCATGATGCTTAATGCCAAGCCATCCCTGCACCATCTATCATACCTGCTCAACTTGTTTTAAGGACTCATTACCATGAGCAACTAACAATGAGCCCCATATTCTTTCCCATCTAAGAAGATGTGGAGGGAGTAGAGCCTGAAGGCTCACCTTCACTAATCAACTCAATCCATCTGTCAGGATTTTCTATCTCCATCCTCTATAGATAAGTGACCGGATCCTCCTCCCAGACATTTGGCCTCACATATGCCTCATCATCATAATCATCATCCTCGACCACTTCTAGCCTTCTTGACAAATCCAAGATACTATCTGAAAGAGTCCTGATGACCAATGACTGCTCAATAAGCTTACTCTCAACCACAGACAACCGCTTACTCATGTCTTCCATCCGTTGCTCATCCTCCATTTGCATTACTACCAACTTAGAATCAGGCTTTGTCACTCCAATGGTTGGTACACCAATGGGTACATCCTCCCTTCCATCGTAAATGTGCAACCTCTTCAAATGCGGAACAATCATAGCATCGAATTGTTTCAAGAATTCCATTCCCAACACAGCTTCATAGTCATCTATCCGCACTATAGTGAAGTCAAGCTTCCCTCTCCACTCACCAAGTGTTGTGTCCACTTTTTCAGCTACACCAAGAACACACTCAGGAGGATAATTGAATTTCTTCATTTGTGCCTTCATCGGTACAAATTTTAGCCCAATTTTTCTCGCAGTATCTTCTCCCATGAAGTTGTGAGAGGCCCCACTATCCACCACAGTGAGTATATCAGCATCTCCAACCTTCATCTGAGCATACTCCAACTTATTCCTCTAAGGATCCCTTCAAGAGATCACCTCTATAGTAGCGGCAGCACCAAGTATCTGCATCATCCCCACAGAAGCTTCTTCATTCTTCGCATTAGATTGTGCAATCGCAACCACTTTCAGTCTAGAAGGAAAATTCTTCATCGTATGTGGTTCAACACATATCCAACACTTCAAGGCTTTCTTCATCTTCGACTTATCATCCGATTTCGAAGCATCCTCTTTATTCTTCTCTTTCGGCTTGTCAGACTTCTTCTTCCTATCATCAGAAGTCTCATCACAATGCTCCACCAACCTGTCCACAACAGCAAAAGCTTCTTCAAGTGTTCTAATCCTCTGCTTCTTCACTTCATAGCATGCCCAGGGCTTCAACCCAATAATGAAATTGAACACCTTGTCCCTCTCCACCATGTCAAGAAGTTCCAGAACCGCACTTGCAAACTCCCGCTGATATCTCTGAAGGTTCCCTGTCTGATTTATGAACTTCATTTTCATCCTTGCTTCCCACGTTTCATCCTAAGGACTGAAATGGGTCTGCAAAGCTTTCTTAGTCTCATCGCACGAATTAATGTCACTGGCACTACCATTGGCAATCTGATCCATCCGTCTTTTCCACCACATCTTAGCATCCTTTGTCAAGAACTGAGCAGCTACCTTCACTTTCGTCTCATCATCAGATAGACCCAATCATTCCAAGTATTGCTCCATGTCCCATAGAAAGTTGCCAAGAGTCTTTGCACTCCTCGTACCATCGTAAGATTCTGGTTCCTTGGCTTTCACATAAGGCAATCCTCCACCTGAGTTATGCCTCACAACCTTCTTCAAAACTGTGATCTCATCTCTGGCTTTGTCAAGAGATTTCTGCAAGTCCACGATCTTTGCAAGACCTCAGTCTCTTGCCTCTTCAACCTCCTTGAACCTTACTTCAAGTTGTGTACACATAAGATTAGTGTACTCGTGTTGAGTCTGGATTTCATCGGGCTCTTCCTTCATCTTCGAATTGGCCTCTTGATCTCTCTCGACCAAGTCCATCTTCTTAGTCCAACAAGCTTCAAAGTCCTCCATCTTCTCCAACACTTTTTCAATGAATGCCATAGTAGCATCCTTCACACCGTGACTAGACCCAGCCTGAGATTCAACTGCCATTGCTAATAGCTTCCTTCTTCTTTGTAATCTAGTTTCGACCATCCAACAACTTCACCAAGATGCCTGTAACTTGAACCAGCCCTTGTTCCACTTGTATGTGAAACAACTTCCTTCACCTGCAAGTACCTGCTTCATTGTTTCCAATTTCCAAGCTTCCAAGTGTTTGCACACTTGCACTTCATCACGAGTAACCCTGCTCCAACACCAGCTCCTACCGAACATTGATACCACCTGTCATGCCCACAGGCCTATGGTAGTCTTCCAACCATGCTAGGCGAGCTGTGGCACCACCGAACACTTTCCTTTCACCAATACTTATGTTCGTGGACTATGTCTAACCACTTATCCTATCAACCAAGTAATTATTAATGTTTCCTTTATACCAATGAACACCCACACACATTCATTAACATCAACAATTATACATGAAGAAAACAATTGCACAATGTAAAAGGGAGGGGCAACTCCCTGAACAATGAGTCTGCCCGATAATATATTATACAGTATTTAACAACAATTACAAAGCTTTAAAAGTATATTTGGAAACCCAAAGTTTCATATTTAGTCAATTTTAGAATCTTGTCACACCTCCGTGCGACAACCAAGATTTCCTTTCCCAAGGCGGGCGGGCATGCCCTCACATGAGCTACCTTCCACACTTCACAACCAAACCTTGTCTCTTCGTGCATGACAGGCGGGTGACTCCACCAACTCACTAAGACACCCTCTCACACAATCAACATTTCACCGTGCAAACTTGCACCACGGGCGGGCTCTCACCCGAGTCACCCAAGAACCGACATAAAGTCGTCGCACAAACTGGGCGTTCACCCATTGTTTCACCGTTGGGCGCTCCTTCTTACAACCCGGGTGCCACATCCGTGCACGCCCTACACTTCGACCGAAGGGCAACCCTACCCATGCACAACGCCTTCACCCGATACTTCGTGCGTTCACCGTGTGCCTTCGATCAAGTGTGGGAACATAGACCTGCACTCCCAACTCACACTTGTATCCTTGATCTGCGCCCTTTTCTCTTTGTTGTAGGCCGAAGACGTTGCTTGAGCGATGATGCCAAATGAGTCCATCGCATGACTTGTTTATACGAGGGGCAAGGCAAGGTTGTGGCTGCCCAACTGACCTGCCTACACCATCAAAATCTATCGCAAATACACTTAAACTTTCATCGGCCATCCTCCAAATGCCTACAAGTCAAGTCGGCCTTGCTTCATTAGTTGGTCAACCTGTGGATGCTCCTCCACACTCTCACGCATATATATAACCATCGCTCTCCTCTTCTATGTGCTCGCATTATCCCATAATACCTTGGCACACCAAGTCGAGCTCGTTCCTTTGTCGTTTGTCATCACACTTCATGCCGGAGCGCGTGGAAGGACTGCAGGTCCTTACATTGGGTGTCACGACGCCGAAGACAATGGTAGTCTTTCAACCATGCTTGGCGAGGTGCGGCACCACTGAACACTTTCTTTTCACCAATACTTATGTTCGTGGACTACGCCTAACCACTTATCCTATTTAGTTTGTGTTTCTCAACAAAGTAATTATTAATGTTCCTTTATAATGATGAACATCCATACACATTCATTAACATCAGCAATTATACATGAAGAACACAATTTCACAGTATAAATGAAGGGGCAACTCCCTAAACAATGAGTCTGCCCGAATAATATATTATACAGTCTTTTAATATTACAAAGCTTTACAAGTATACTTGGAAACCCCAAGTTTCATACTTAGCCAATTTTACAACCTTGTCACACCTGCGTGCGACAACCAAGATTTCCTTGCCCAAGGAGGGCGGGTGCGCCCTCACATGAGCTACTTTCCGCACTTCACAATTGAACCTTGTCTTTGTGCACGATAGGTGGGTGACTCCACCAAGTCACCAAGACACCCCCTTCGCACAACCGGCTTCACAAACGTTTCTCTGTGCACCTGGCTTCACCACCATTCTACCGTTCTCCAACTTCACACCGACGGGTGACTCACCAAGTCTCCACCGTTTTCCCTTGCACAATGGGCGGGCGCTCACCCAAACTACCAAGACACTCCTGCCAAGTCTCACCCAAACTACCAAGACACTCTTGCACTACCTCCATGCGGCCTTGCCCAGGAACGAGCGCATCACCAAAATTTGCGCCTTCCTATCTCGCTACGTCCACCTATTAGATCTGCACACTTCTTCACATGATGAGCTAAGTTGTTGATCGAACTTGCGATGTCAAGTGAACTCCAACGCATGCTTATTTATAGATGTGGCAGAGTGAGGTCGTAGCTGCCTAGCCGACCTGCCCATGTGCTCATCTCCTTCGCAAATACTGAGTCGGCCTTCGTTCAAACACCCACAAGCATAGTCATTTGTTCGTCAGCCGGTGTTTGAGAGTTCATGCTCCCCACACATATAAAAACCATCGCTCTCCTCCATTATGCGTTCATTATTACATAACTCAATGCATTTGTAAGTCTGAGCTTCGCACTTCGTTCAAACTTCGCGCCCGAGGGATGCACAACCTTGTCGCACCAACGGGAGGTCCTGCCAAGGACTGTAGGTCCTTACATCCTCCTCCACCTGAAATTTGGTGTCATCCTCGACAACATCCCATCCTGGTAGCCATCCACCAAGATTACTATCTGTCTCATCCTTGGTCCATGATGTCGACTCCTCGACATACTGCAAACATCCCTGCAACATACGTAGAACTCCCATCTCCATCATGTGTTGTCCCATCCTATGAACTGTCATCCTTCCTACCTGCCTTATGTCAACATCTCTCTGGTACATTGTTAGCCCTTATGACTTGAACTAGTCAGGTGATCAGTCCAACTATCATGCTCAAATCATAAGAATGTCCATCCTTATGCCTTCACCAGTCTACCTCGGATTTTTCCACATCCTTGACTCACCAAGAATCTCACCCATGCTCAGGTCCACAGAAACTCCATCCCATCTGCAACATGTCATGATGCTTGATGCCAAGCCATCCCTACACCATTAGTCATACCTGGTCAACCTATTTTAAGGACTCACTGCCATGAGCATCTAACAATGAGCCCCATATTCTTTCCCATCTAAGAAGATGTGGAGGGGTAGAGCCTGAAGGCTCACCCTCACTAATCAACTCAATCCATCTATCAAGATTCTCTATCTCCATCCTTTGTAGATAAGTGACCCAATCCTCCTCCCGGACATTCGGCCTCACATATGCCTCATCATCATCATCATCATCATCATCATCCTCGACCACTTCTAGCCTTCTTGACAAATCCAAGATACTATCTGAAAGAGTCCTGATGATCAATTACTGCTCCGTAAGATTTTTCTCAACCATGGAAAACCGCTTACTCATATCTTCCATCTGCTTCTCATCCTCCATTTGCATCACTGCCAACTTACAATCAAGCCTTGTCACTCCAATGGTTGGTACACCAATGGGTACATCTCCCCTTCCATCATAAATGTACAGCCTCTTCAAATGTGGAACAATCATAGCATTAAACTGTTTTAAGAATTCCATTCCTAGCACAACTTCATAGTCATCTATCCACACTATAGTGAAGTCAACCTTCCCTGTCCACTCACCAAGTGTTGTGTCCACCTTTTCAGCTACACGAAGAACATTATCAGGAGGAGAATTGACTGTCTTCATCTGTGCCTTCAACGGTATAAATTTTAGCCCAATCCTTCTCGCAGTATCTTCTCCCTTGAAGTTGTGAGAGGCCCCACTATCCACCATAGTGAGTATGTCAGCATCCCCAACCTTCATCCGAACATACTCCAACTTGTTCCTCTAAGGATCCCTCCGAGAGATCACCTCTGTAGTAGTAGTAGCTCCAAGTATCTGCATCATCCCCACAAAAGCTTCTTCATTCTTCGTATTAGATTGTGCAATCGCAACCACTTTCAGACAAGAAGGACAATTCTTCCGTATGTGGTTCAGCACATATCCAACACTTCAAGGCTTTCTTTATCTTTGACTTATCATCCGATTTCGAAGCATCATCCTTATTCTTCTCTTTCGGCTTATCGGACTTCTTCTTCCTATCATCAGAAGTCTCATCATAATGCTCCACCAATCTATCCATAGCAACGAAAGCTTGTTCAAGTGTTCTAATCCTCTGCCTCTTCACTTCATTGCGTGCCCAAGGCTTCAATCCAATAATGAAATTGAACACCTTGTCCCTCTCGATCATGCTAGGAAGTTCTAGAACAGCACTTGCAAACTCTCGCTGATATGTCTGAAGGTTCCCTGTCTGCTTTATGAACTTTATCTTTATCCTTGCTTCCCACGTTTCATCTTGAGGACTGAAATGGGTCTGCAAAGATTTCTTCATCTCATCCCATGAAGTAATGTCACAATCATTGCCATTGGCAATCTGATCCATCCTCCTTCGCCACCACATCTTAACATCCTTTGTCAAGAACTGAGTAGCTACCTTCACTTTCGTCTCATCATCAGATAGACCTAATCATTCCATGTATTGCTCCATGTCACATAAAAAGTTGCCAAGAGTCTTCGCACTCCTTGTACCATCATAAGATTCTGGTTCCTTGACTTTCACATGAGGCACTCCTCCACCTGAGTTATGCCTCACGACCTTCTTCAACAATGCGATCTCATCTCTGGCTTCGTCAAGAGATTTTTGCAAGTCCACGATCTCTGCAAGACCTTGGTCTCTTGCCTCTTCAAACTCCTTGACCCTTACTTCAAGTTGTGTACACATACGATTAGTGTACTCGTGTTGAGTCTAGAGTTCATCGAGCTCTTCCTTCATCTTCGAGATGGCCTTTTAATCTCTCTCAACCAAGTCCATCTTCTTAGTCTAGAAAGATTATAAGTTCTCCATCTTCTCCAACACTTTTTCAATGAATGCCATAGTAGCATCCTTCGCACCGTGACTAGACCCAGCCTGAGATTCAGCTGCCATCGCTAATAGCTTCCTTCTTCTTTGCAATCTAGTTTCGACCATCAAATAGCTTCACCAAGATGCCTGCAACCTGAACCAACCCTTGTTCCAGTTGTATGTGAAACAACTTCCTTCACCTGCAAGTACCTTCTTCATTGTTACCAATTTCCAAGCTCCCAAGTGTACCCACACCTGCACTTCGTCACAAGCAACCCTGCTCTAACACTAGCTTCTTGCAAGACTCCTTCAATTCTTCAGACTAGCTCTGATACCAACTGTCACGACGTCAAAGGCGACAGTAGTCTTTCAACCGTGCTTGGCAAGGTGCGGCACCACTGAACACTTTCTTTTCACCAACACTTATGTTCGTGGACTACGCCTAACCACTTATCCTAATTAGTTTGTGTTTCTCAACAAAGTAATTATTAATGTTCCTTTATACCAATGAACACCCATACACATTCATTAACATCGGAAATTATACATGAAGAATACAACTGCACAGTATAAAGAGAGGGGTAACTCCCTGAATAATGAGTCTGCCCGAATAATGTATTATAAAGTCTTTCAATATTACAAAGCTTTACACGTATACTTGGAAACCCCAAGTTTCATACTTAGCCAATTTTACAACCTTGTCACACCTCCGTGTGACAACCAAGATTTCCTTGCACAAGGCGGGCGGGCGTGCCCTCACGTGAGCTTCCTTCCACACATCACAACCGAACCTTGTCTTCGTGAACGACGGGCAGGTGACCCACCAAGTCACCAAGACACCCCCTTCGCACATCCAGGTTCACCAACGTTTCACCGTGCACCCAACTTCACCACCATTCTACCGTTCTCAACCTTCGCTCTGGCAGGCGACTCACCAAGTCTCGATCGTTTTCCCTTGCACGACGGGCGGGCGCTCACCCGAGCTATCAAGACACCCATGCCAATTCTCACCCAAAACCAAGATATGCACTACCTCCATGCGGTCTTGCCCAAGAACGGGCGCATCATCAAAATCTATGCCTTCCTATCTCGCTGCATCCACCTATTAGATCTATGCACTTCTTCACATGATGAGCGAAGTTGTTGATCAAACTTGGGATGTCAAATGAACTCCAATGTGTGCTTGTTTATACGAGTGGAAGGGAGAAGTCGTAGCTTCCCAGCCGACCTTCCCAGGCCCTCATCTCCTTCGCAAATACATGAGTTGGCCTTCGTTCAAATGCCCACAGGAATAGTCGTTTGTTGGTCGGCCGTGGGTTGAGCATTCATGCTCCCCATGCATATAAAAACCATCGCTCTCCTCCATTATGCATTCATTATTACATAAATCCATTCATTTGTAAGTCTGAGCTTCGCACTTCTTTCAAACTGCGCACTCGAGGGATGAACCAACTCGTCGCACCTATGGGAGGTCGTGCCAAGGACTGCAGGTCCTTACACTGGGGATCTTAGTTACTAGTTTGGAACATTTACCAACACCTGCGAGTTTTGGTGTAACTGAAACCCTCTTCAAGCATGAGTTCATTTTATTCATTTACTACTCTATGACTGCAAGTTCTGGTAGGCGTGAAAATCTGAAGGGTATTAAAGAGTTGAGCTTGATCCTGAGACAAGATTGGATCAACTCTGGATTACACAAAAATGGAGGGAATCGTAATCCAAATGGTATAGTTGGTGAAAAGAAGCATATCCTCGTCATGCTGCTAATAATAATAATGGGTGTGGTAATGTGGCACTAGTTGGTAGAGAGGGCAAGAATGGGTTGGGTGCTAAGAATCTCATGGTGGAGAGGAGACGGAGGAAGAAATTCAATGATCGTATGTCTATGATTCGCTCTATGCTGCCCAATGTGTTGAAGGTGGTTTGAGATCTCTATGCATTTCCTTTGTTCCCTTTGCTTCTTTCCCTGTTATGGTTTTTTGTGTTGACCTTGTTTGACGTCTAATGTTAGAGAAGCTTGATACTTGCATACAAATAAAGATGTTTGAAGTCATAATCGAAGCATATTGAAATTCAGTTCTCAAAGGATTTTGAACTTGTCCTGACGATGAACCACACTGGTTGGTTCGAAACGCGTCGACAAAATAATATTCATGTGATTTCGCCGAAAATTCTCTAAACAATGTTATGGATCACAGAAGTCTAAATTCCTTAATAATTTCCCTGCACGGAGAAGCCGCTGCTAAAAAGGTTCATCATTTCGAGCGGTCACGCATGCAGGTCACAAAGTTGAAAGCCGATCTAGTTTTTCTTAAACGTTGCAGAGATTCCTCGGTTATTCCTAATTTTGCCCGGATTAAGCATTGTCTCAATGTTCCTAGAAATCTTGGCATTTTTCTTAAGGCAAGCCTAGGTCTGATCAGGTCTGAGATTTGCAGGATTAGGAAGGATCTGGATCTTCTGTCCAGACGTCTTCTGGCAGCTCATCTGGAGCTGTCAAATATTTTCCCTGCCTCTCTCTGGTCAAGGATTGATGCATGTTCGGCATTAAAATCCCTAAGATTGGAAGAGCTGCTCAGGATCAGGCAGTCGGCTAAGTTTGTGAGACTCTCTGGTTGCTCGGATCTGAATTCAGGTCGATTACCTGATCGTGGTTCAGTTAGTCGTGTCTCGGGCAACTAGGTCTCCGCCCTGAGGTCTTGGGTGTTAAGCGGCCCCTCTTCATCCCCCTCCGGCTCTGATAGGTTGGAATGCAGGTTCGGTGTGAGCAGCATCGAGGAGTTTCCAATCAGTGATCGGGTCTCTCCTCCCTCGGTCAGCAACAGGTTTCATTCAACGGATATTAAGTTGACCTGGGGACCGTTTATTGGGAGTTCTGGCGACGTTGAACAGCTCGTTTCAATTAGCAGTGATCGGGTGGATGTACCGGCAGATCCGATAAGAAATGCAGAGGTAAGGGCAGCGGATTCGGTTGAATATCCATGGATCAGTTCTCAGCATTCACCGACTATCGTATCAACCCGGGTTGCTGCTAGCTCATCGAATGGTCAAGACGCGGGTTCGGTTGATGGTTTGAGTGTTTCAGACAGCGCGGGCATCTCCAGTCAACGTAGCAGGAGTTCTCATGTGCTGGTTGGTCGTAGTGATGTTTTCTTTGGGAATGAATCGATGTCACGGGATGACAATTCAGTCGTCGGCTTGAACGAAAATCAGTGCCTTATTGTTGACAGTGAGGACCGTATAGTTAATGGGTCCTTCGGATTCGATAAGCAAGGGTTATACAATGGTCAATCGGATTCTCCTCTCGGTGAACAGAATTCGGGCATTGGTTATGATAACGGTGATCTTGCTGTCAAAGCGGCGAGCGATAAAGGTAAGGGTATAGATCGTGTAGAGGATAACAATATAAATCTGCGCATTAATTTTAATATTGAGAATGACCGTATGATTAATAATAAGGCAATCGGATTAGATAAGCAAGATTATATTAATTTTCCTTTCGGTGAACTAAATGAGCATTATAATAATGCGGGCAAGGGTTATGATAATAGGTATGATAATGTTAATGTAGGTAATTATAAGGGTAAAGGTAGGGATAAAGTAGAAGCCAAGAGTTATGATAATAGGTATGATAATGTTAATGTAGGTAATTATAAGGGTAAAGGTAGGGATAAAGTAGAAGATAAGAAAATAATTGATCGTAAGAATTTTTGTTATAAAAAAAGGGGTTTGGATTATTTAGTTTCCATTGAGAATTATAACCATAAGAGTAAGGATGAGAAATTGGGTGATTCTATAGGAGTTTCAAGTCTTCACTCTCAGGGCAATAAGGTGTTGAACCTGTCTAGTTTTTCCTTTTCGCCTGCGGTCTTCAGTCTCTTAGGAAAAGGCCTTAATTTTGCCTTAGCTCCCCGAAAAATCCCGGTTGAAGACATCATTTGTGATGTAGAATATGGCATTAAGGGGCTTCCGGACAAGATTAAAGACACAATTAGGCAGGATTGTGCCGTAGCCCTGAGGAGGGCTAAGCCTCCCCGCAGCAATATCAGCAAGGCTGAGTTTGAGGCTCTTAAGACCTTGAATAACAATCGTGATGTCGTGGTCTTAAAAGCTGATAAGGGTGGGGCTGCGGTCCTCCTGGATAGGAGTGATTATAGAACTAAGATGCTCGATCATCTGTGTAACAGTGGGAATTATAAGAAGCTTTCGAGGAATCCCCTTAAGAAGGTTTCCAGAGCGGTCGCCCTTGCGATCAAGTCATGCAATTCCACTGCTCCTTTATCCCAGAAGCTTATTGAGGGAAACCCCATCACTCCCAGGATCTATGGCCTTCCAAAGGTCCATAAGGAAGGGGTCCCCCTTAGACCCATTGTCAACACCATTGGTGGTCCGACTTACCTCCTGGCCAAGTTCCTCGCTGCAAAGTTGAGGCCCTTAGTTGGCCAGACTGAGTCCTTCGTTAAAGACTCAGCTTCTTTTATTGATGATCTGAAGAGAATTAAGCTTGAGCCCGATGACATTCTGGTAAGTTTCGACGTGGTCTCCCTTTATACTTGCATTCCCATCAATGAGGCCATGGAGGTGATCAATAAGCTCACCGACCCGGATACGGCTAAGCTGGTTGAGCTTTGCCTTACCTCCACCTTTTTCAGCTTCGAGGGTGAATTCTATGAACAGACTTGCGGAGTTGCCATGGGCTCCCCCTTGTCCCCTGTTGTCGCTAATCCTTTTATGGAGGATTTTGAGTCTAAGGCTTTGGCCTCCTCTCGTCTCTTACCAAAGCTTTGGAAAAGATTCGTTGATGACACTGGTGTTGTCTGGTCACATGGCCCTGATGAGCTTGATCAGCTCTTCAGTCATCTCAATAACCAATCCGCTGCCATTAAATTCACGATGGAAAAAGAAGACAAGGGTTGTCTTCCGTTCTTGGATGTTCTCATCTCTAAGAATGTGGATGGCTCCTTTTCTCATCGGGTGTTTAGAAAGAAGACGCATACTGAGCAATACCTGCATGCTTCCTCCCATCATTTCCCTGCTCAGAAGTTAGGTGTCCTAAGCACGCTTGCCACCCGTGCTGTCAGAATTTCCGATGATGAAAGTTTGGAATCGGAAAAGGCTCATCTTCTAGATGTCTTTGTGAGGAATGGTTACAGCAGACACCTCGGTCAAAAAGCCTTCCTCAAGGCCAAGAAGGAGCCGTCATCCCGAGGTGTTCCTAAGGATCGTGTCTCGAGTGTTAACCTTCCTTACATCCAAGGGACCACAGATAGGATTGCGAGGATTCTGAGGAAGTACAATGTGCCCACAACCTTTAGACCTCTCAATACTATCCGTGGCTCCCTCAGGTCTGTAAAAGATCCCGTTGACCCTAAAGACATGAAGGGCGTCTATGTCATTCCGTGTTCCTGTGGGACACCATATATTGGTGAGACGGGTCGCTCTATTAATCAGAGAATTAGTGAGCATTCTGCTAACCTAAGGCATGGTAGGACCAAGTCCTCAGCCCTAGCTGAACATGCCGGGAAGACGATGCATCATGTTTGTATTGAAGATGCTCAAGTCATTGCTAAAGTTGCGCAATTTCACCATCGCAAATTTAGAGAGGCCTTGGAAATTGAGAAAAGGCCGAATAATCTTAATAGAGATGATGGTTGGAAGATTAGCAGTTGCTGGGTCCCAGCCCTGTCTTCCTAGCCTCCTCAGTTGCCCCCCCTTTTTTAGGGCTTGGGATTTTTCCTCTCCTTGAGAATTGATCTCAGGGATTGGTCCTCTTTTTCCTAGTTTTTTCCCCTTTTGTCCTGGCCTCCCTTAAATTTTGTCTGGTTTGTCCTAGTAATTTGCGGTGTATTAGTTTTTTATAGGTTTTAGTTAATTTCGAGCCATAAAGGTTTTATCCTTATCTCCTTTAGTTGATTTTTGGGTTTCATTTAACCATAAATATTAAAAATTTGGCTCATAATATTCCTAAAATAATTAGATTAGGTTTCATAATTTCACCGTTAGAATTGTAATAACGATTATGATCATATTAATATCCTTCCTATTGCATATATAATTTTGACCTTATATATAAGAATATAATTACCCAATTACAAGGGTTATGTTAGTAATATTATTGGATTAATAATTATTAAATAGATATAGATTACTTACTTATGAAATTATATTAGATTGAGGCTATAACTTATGTATTAAATTTCAAAATGACCTTGATAAATAAAAGAATATAAATTAATTCACCTTGATTTTTCTAAAAATTAATACTTAAAAAAATTTACTAACTCTTTATATATCAATATCAAGAATACGACTTATTTTTAATAGTATTGGAATAATAAATTAATATATAAATATAGATTAAGTAATAAATATAAAATTAAAGGAATTAAAAATATTTTATTAATTTATTTTTGACCTTTGGTTGTAAATGACAAATAATAAATTATGATTAAATAAGTATAATATGTACCTATGACATATAATGTACCTATAAATTTAATAACTTCTAGGAATAATAGTAAAGAAATTTATAGTATTGGAATAAGAAATTAATATATAAATATAGATTAATTAATAAATATGAAAAATTATAATTATATATATATATTTTTTTTTGGACCCTTGGTTTTAAATGACAAATAATAAATTAAATTATTACTAATAAATATAGGATATACCTATGATATTATTTAATTTATTATATAATGTACCTAATTTAACTAATTCCCTAGTAAAACAATAATTAAATTTATCAAGAATAATTTTGGTTTGACTCGAGGCATTAGGTAAAAATTGGCCGTTGGAAATTTAGCCGTTGGAGTCTCTGCACACACTATTTAACAAGCTGGGCTGGATTGGTTCTTCAACTTGTCCTGACGATGAACCACACTGGTTGGTTCGAAACACGTCGACAAAATAATATTCATGTGATTTCGCCGAAAATTCTCTAAACAATTTAGGGACTGATTGGGATGATATTTTCTGTCATATTTTGAGGCTGTTATTGTCCCTGATTAATAGAGAGAAGTTTGGTGCATTTTTGTCTGATCGAATGGTTGAGCCAAATTGGCCATCGCTAGCTTATTTAAATCCTTTAATGACCAACTTGAGAGAAATCCTCATGTGAACCGATGAAAACAGAGTCTAAATTATGTATCGACAAGACACTTTAATTTTGTGTATCATTATGTCTTTATGGAACTTTTGACTGCCTGAGGTGTTAGTTTGTTACATGATCTCGGGAATGTGGGTCATGATAATTTGCACTGATGCTAATTTCCTACACTGTCACGAAATTGTGGATAGTGATAATTTTATTGGAAATAATAATCCCAACCACCGTAATAAACTTGACAGCAGTGATACTTGTGAGACATATTTTTGCAGGTTGTGTTTCTATTTGAACATGGAAGGACTGAAGCAAGGTGCAAACCATTCTGAAACGCAACAAGGAATTTAAAGCATCTAATGTACTTTCATAAATATATATGGACAAACATTCATTTAGCCACTATTGCCCACACTCCACAAACATGTGCGCAATTCTAATTACACTCAACAACAACATCATATTAATTACTTTGCTGTGTCATGAATTAAATGTAAAATCGTATGTCGATTTAAATATGAATGTAAAAGTCATTTTGTAATAGATTATAGAGTAAGAGGTTAGAGAGAAAGAGAGTGCAAGTCTCTCGCGAGAAAATGGTGGAGCAAATTTTGGTGGGCATGTGAAAACAACAGTGAAACCTTTATTTTACTTGGTGAATGAGTTACATTCTCATATAAATGTATTTTCAGGTTTAAAAACTCAATACTAAGTTTTAGTGATGAGTGAATATTATCATTAAATCTCCGAAATAGTTCCATGGTGCGTGCGTGAAAATCTCTGGGGTGCGCGAAGGCAGCTGCTTGAAAGTAGCTTAGCAAGAGTCATAGCGCTCTGCCCCTAAAACTAAATTTCCTAAATATTTCTAACAAATTTGGAGTGGCGCTAATTTTTTTCTCTCTCGTGGTTTTCAGTTGTTTAAATAGTTTAGGTTCTACTGTGGATGATCTTTACATATTAGTGGTTAGTTCTCATATGTGCTGGCTAGATCAATTGATGGAGAGATAGATTTTGGGAGCAGATACTAGAGGTTTTACTTATAACGCGTTTCGTAAAGGGTTATACCGAGCTTCCGCGCCATGGTTTTGTCATTGGGCATCTAAAATGTACTTAGTATGTTTGACATACTATAGGTTAAAAAAATATAAAAACATATAAACGGAGAAAAGATATAAAGGGGTCTTGTTTCAGCCTATTGCCTTTAGTTTTCTATAATTTCGCCATTTTTTTTTTGGATGAATTTGCCACCCTCGACAGTTTTATATATTTTCATGTTGGTTGAGATGTGGCTCATTAATCGTAACTGACCCTGAGGATTTCATTTACCATATGGATAAGGTCTCAACATTGGTAGATACGGTTCAGCACTCGGAGGAGTTTCAACAACGTATTAATAATCTCCGTACCGAAATAGTGTCTTTCTCCTTCAAATTGAGGTCCTTGAAGTGACACTACCGGGAATTTCTTCCCGAATGAACCAAAACTAATGAAGTTTGTTGCTTAATCAAGAATTAAAGTCTGCAAGAAAACACTACCATCACGCTAATTCCTTCAAGTGAAAACAAAAAAGAATTATCTAGAAGTGACACAGTGGGGCCAATAGGGCTTGTAATTGCATCATGTGACCTGTACAGTGGCTAGAGGCAGTGCCCTTCGGATCTGCAAGTTGAAGAGAAAATACCAAAATACATCATAAAGTTACAAAAATGAGAGCAATTAGGTACAGCATGTACCAGAAAGCCTTCTTGCATTAAGTGGCATATGGTTGCCTCTGATATTCTTTCCTGATCTGCCTGTGATCTTCTTATAAAGTCGACCTCCAATTCCTCTCCAGGAATGTCATATGCAGAAGGTTTTTGGGGTACGGCATATTCATGTTCAAATATGTGTCAAAGTGACGAAAATCCGAATGGAAATGTTTCCTTTCTCCTATCATTCGAGGCCGATATTCACCCATCTGAGACAAAATTCTTGCTTCAACTTTGTAGCCTCTCAACGAGGGTTTCATTAATTGGCACATATACAAGGCGGAAGGTGAAATGACAGTAGCATCTCCTAAATTGCTCAACGACCATTAAGTCCCCATTCATCTCGTCTGGAATGGGTTTTCACTACCTTCAGTCAATATTTCTGTTTTTGTTTTCCACACTGAAATCTCACCAACGTAAATGAACCAATGTGAAACTATCGTCTCTCTCAATCAAAACACACCAGAGTCTAGCAAATTCATGTTTCTCGACATCTTTTGTCTAAAATTTTAGAGATCCGCTATTGCTTGTCTCATAGAAGTGTCACATGTTCCAGTCAATCTCCTTCTGTGCACAAGCTTTAAGGGTTCTCTGCGATCATGTCCGATTTTTGGATTATTTGTAATCTCTTTTAGGTATGAATGTAATCGTTGCTGATTGGCTTGGGAAGAGAATCGCTTCTGATATACTGTGTGTGAAAGTGCAGGTGGAGGTGAGGACAGGAGAAGGGAAGGCGCTAAACATCCACATGTTCTGTTCTAGAAGCCGGGGTTGCTTCTATCCAAAATCAGTGGTGTGGATGGACTTGATCTTGCGCTTAAGAAAGCAGCCACAAGCCTCAATGGATTTGCACTAGATGTATTTCAAGCAGAGGTAACGAAATGTTTCAATTCATTATGGATTACACTTACTAGATAACGTTCCAACTCTGATGTTTTACACATGTCATCAGCAATCCATATGGGGCCATGTTACAGGGGAGCAGATCAAAGCGTTGTTGCTGGGAACTGAAGGATATCACGGCGGACTTTAGCAAAAGATACTAGCGTTCAACTTCCTCTTCGGGTGAAAAGCATACTATTTTTCAGTCAGATTTATATCATAATCCGTGGAATTACCATGCTGGTAGCATTTTCTCTGAAGGGCTTCTGGTTTACAAGATACCAAGGTTAGATTTTCTTTAGATATTCACATTCAAATTGTTCGGAATATGTTAGTGAAGTCATGTGATTGGATGTTATGCCCGAAGTAGTAATCTTCATTCAGTCGTGAAGGCCTGGATTTTGTCGGGAGGATAGTTTAGTCGTGAAGGCCGGGATTTTGTCGGGAGGATAGTTTATTCGATAGAATCATGGAATTGTTTTCCGCTGGTAGCTACTCCAGTAGATATCGGAATTACCCGTTTACACGTATACAAGATTCCAGGAAGGTTAGATTTTCTTTACATATTCACATTCAAATTATTGAGAATATGTTAGTAAAGTCATGTGATTGCATGTTATGCCCGAATTAGTAATCTTCAGTCGGTCATGTGAAGGCCAGGATTTTGTCGGGAGGATAGTTTATTTCATAGAATCATGGAGTTGCTTTTCGCTGGTAGCTATTCCAGGAGATATCGGCGTTCTAATAAATGCATGGAAATTTCATCATAGAGGCAACAGTGTACCCGTGAATATCTCGTTCACATGAAATATTCTTTCATAGGATTTTATAATATGATGGTTGTCACTTGTCATAATTGTTTTCGACTAAAGCCTCAGCATTACACCAAGCAAACATAAAGTTCAAATCCTTTAGCGGCACACCGCGTTTCGGATGGGTTTTTATATCACTCAGCTCTTAATTCACGGGGCTAGGACAGGGGGACGAGTCTGCAAGCTATAAGCATGGTATCGCTCAGATATGACAACATATGTAATTACAATTTTGTAAAACATGAGACTTTTATGTCATATTTATGCTTTGGGAATTCATAGGAATTTTTTTTTAATTTTTGGTCATGACTGTTTTAGGGATCAGAATTATAATGTGAATTGTTAGGTTATATTTTAATATTTTATACTAAAAAACCAAACGACTTATATATTCGGAGATATTAGAGATGACCATGGAGAATCAATTCCAATTAAGCCTGGCATCTCATTTTTTTTAATGACTAAAATGAAATACAGAATAGTTTATAAACCGTTTAGGACTTGTAAGTTAAGAATGTAAGACTATATAAATAAAGCATGTTGGAGTGATCTTGATAACGATGATGATCAGACATTGAAATAATAATTTATTTATGAAACTTTAGATTACTTGAATTCGTTAGAAAGTTGGAGAATATTAAGATATATCTGATATTTTGAGAGAATGTGGTTTTCATTGTTTGCCTATGATGATGACAAATAAGAAGAAGATTCATTGAGACCAAAACTGATTTATGGGGGCCTTGATTCAATCACCTCTAGTCAGATGCAGGGCGACATCGACCCGTCTACTTCCCGTGTCAAAGGTAAGGATTGTTGCACTCTCTTGCTGGAATGAATCGACATTTGTGGATGGCCGTTCATTCGGAAGGTTTTATTAATCTTTATAAAAAGCTAGGAGACACGGAATGGTATGGACGTATGCATACCCTTTCTAAGACGTGGAGCTAACTGGTCAGGCAAGGAAAACCCTCGTGGCACATGTGTTATTGAAACAGGTAATGTAATATTTTGAATTTTTTATAATTTTATTTTTACGTTTGAAGAATATTAAGAGATTTCTAATATCATTATAGTTTTTATCAAAATATAATTTTGACATTCTAAATTAATTTTGGCATACTCAAAGTTGTGTAAAATAATTTTAGTATATCCAAAGTACCCAAAGCACTTAAAAAGGAAGTGATTCAAGTGATTCTTATGTTTAATGTCAAAAATGCAATGCTTTGTATTAAATAAAATGAAACTCACTAGTCAGCTCTACAAAAGAGAGTTTGAACCACAAGAATTTGGCTTTATATAACGCTCTTCGTTGTCCATGTACATCACACATTATATAGTAGTCATAGATTTAGAGAAGTTAGAATCATAACCTAAAAAATAAAAACTAATTCTTATCGTGAGGCCTCGTGAACTAATTCACTATTCTAAAATATTCTCCATTATCTCTAGCACTCGCTTTAATGGTGAAGGGGTTCACAAATATGCCTAACATCTCCCTAAACATTTCAAACTTGATTTTGCCAAGAGGCTTAGTGAAAATATCTGCAACATTATCACATATATTACAATATACCAAATGGATTTCTTTTGATTGCACTTTCTCCCTTATAAATTAGAATTGTGTATCAATGTGTTTAGTGCTTTTTTGAAACACTAGATTATTAACAAGTTTTATTGAACTTTCATTGTCACATTTGATTATTGTTGCATCTTTCTGTTCTTCCCCAACATCTTGGAGAAGTCTCCGCAACCAAAATGCCTCACACATTGCTGCACACATAGCTTGATACTCTACTTCTGCTGAAGACAAGGACACTGTGTTTTGTTTCTTGCTGCTCCATGTAATCACCCGGGATCCAATGATGAATGCATAGCTTGTTATCGATCTGTGATCGTCTACATTTCCAACCTAGTCCGAAGCTGTAAACCCTGCTAATCTAACATTAGAGGAATCAGTATAAATAATACCATAATCTGCAGTAGCTTGTAGATACCTCAAAACACATTTCACTGCATTCCAATGACTCTCAAGTGTCTTGGACATGTATTGACTTAGCACACTAAATGCACAAGTCAAATCTAGTCTAGTAGTGGTTAGGTATATTGAGCTCCCAACCAGTTGTTTGTAAAGTGTCGCATCTGCCTCTTTAGAGCCATCCTCACTTGGCAGTTTGATATTCTGTTGTAGTGGTATTGTTGCAGCGTTACAGTGATTCATCCTGAATCTTTCTAATAGACTTTTGACATACTTTCCCTAGGACAGAAATGTTTGTCCTAAATCTCTCCAGATCTCAAGACCCAAACAATATCTTAATTCACCAAGGTGTTTCATTTTGAACACCTGTGACACATGTTGCTTGATTTCTTTGATTAGATAAGTAGCATCACCTGTAATAATCAAATCATCTACATACAAAGAAATCAACACTATGAGCCCTTGTTCATCTTTCATGGTATATAGATTAGGGTCATCTTTACTTATGTTGTAGCCAAATTGCAGAAAAAATGAATCAATCTTTTCATACGAAGACCTGGGTGCTTGCTTTAGTCCATAAAGAGCTTTCTTTAATGTACAGACTAAATGTTCTTTCCCTTTCTGGACAAACCCTTCAGGTTGCTCCAAATAAACCTCCTCTTTCAATTCTCCATTTAAAAATGCAGACTTTACATCTAGTTGGTGAATCATCCAATGTTTCTTAATAGCTAAAGCAATCAACATTCCGATGGCATTAAGTTTAGCTATAGGGGAAAAGGTTTCTTCATAGTCAATGCCTTCTTTTTGTGAATATCCCTTTACTACCAATCTAGCTTTTAATTTAACTATGGTTCCATCTGCATTAACCTTGGGTTTATACAACCATTTGCAACTTATGGTTTGTTTCCCTTTAGGAAGTCAAACCAGTTCTCAAGTGTTGTTCCTAATTATAGATTCATATTCTTGTTCCATAGCTGTTTTCCATTCGCTACATTCATTTGCTTCCTTATAACTAGAAGGTTAAAAAAAATTCATCATACTAGTTATAAAATCATTTTCCCTATATCTTGCAGGCAATTGAGCTTTCCTACCTGATCTCTTGAGTGGTGGGGTAGCTTCAAACCTTGTCTGATCATCATTTTCTTTTTCTTCCCGCTATTGTTGCTGCTGTTGTATTTGCTGATGTTGCTATTGTATGTGATGTTGTTGTTGCATCTACTACTGTTCATCTTCTGCATTTGGCTATTGATCCTGATTGTTTCCTGTTTCTTCACCTTCTTCTTCCACCAAGAACGGAATATCCCATTCCTCATTGTTCTTATTAGATTCTTCATGATCCTGCTCATGGAATATGACATCTCTACCAGCAAAAATCTTATGAGTAGAGGGATTAAATAATCTATAAGCTTTATATTGTGAACAATACCCTATAAAGGTACATTTGATGGCTTTTGAATCTATTTTTCTTTTGTCTTCCTTTGGAATATGGGAAAATGCTGTAGACCCAAATACTATTAAATGTTTTACTGCAGGCTTAGATCCATATAATGCTTCATAAGGAGTTTTAAACGCATGACTCTTTGTAGGACTCCTATTTTTCAAATAAACCGTAGTATTCAATGCTTCAGCCCAAAAACCATTCAAATGATTCTTACCTTTCAATATGATTCTAGCACATTTCACCAATGTTCTGTTGTTTCTTTCCATTACTCCATTTTTCTAAGGAGTATGGGGTACTGTGAATTGCTATAATATCCCATGGTCTTTACAATACTTGATAAGTTCATCCTTCCTGTATTCTCCCCCTTGATCGAAGCGAAGAATTTTTATCTACTTCCCTGTTTGCTTTTCAATCATGTTTCTAAACTACTTGAAGTATTCAAATGCATGACTCTTCTTACTAAGAAAATATACTCAAGCAAACTTTTTGCAATCATCAATAAACAGTAAAATACACAGTGCACCTCCTAGTGATTTTGTTTGCATGGGTCCACAAAGATATGTGTGCACTAATTCAAGTATTTCTCTCTGTTTCTTCTCTACTTGAACAGAGAATTCCTCTCTATACATTCTTCCTAATGTACGGGCATCACAATCATTATGTACTTGTTTTAACATAGGAATATCTCTTACCATTTCCTTTTTCTAAAGTAACAACAAATAATTGTAATTGATATGACCAAATCTCTGATGCCAAGGATCTTCTATAGTCAATCCCACTATTGTTAAAGCTTGAACTGATGTTGGTCTTACATCCAATTTGTACAGACCTCCTATTCAAATTCCTGTAGCAATAGTCCTCATGCCATCTAACAAATCTTTAATATAACAATTAGATTTTAAAAATTCAACTTTAAGATCTTCATCTATAATCATGGATACATAAATCAAGTTCTTTATTACACTGGGCACATACATGACATTATGAATTTATCTTACATTACCATTAGGTAAAATGATAGAAATTTTCCCACACCCTTTGATGTGATACTTCTATCATCACCCAGGTAGATTTGTACCCCATCGTTGATTTCTTTAAAATCTTTGAACCATTGATTGTTCCCTATGATATATGTTGATGCTCCTAAATCTACATACCAAATGTTTGCATCAACATTCTCATCAAAGACTACCATGAACAATCTGAATTTTTGCTCATGATTTTCATTCACGATATGACCTGCATATCGTTTCTGCCTCTGTTGTTCTTCATGATATTTCTTCTTCCTGCACTCCCTAGCTATATGACCAAGTTTTCCGCCATAAAAACATTTATTTGCAGAGTTGTTTCTATTCAGATTCATACCTTGGGTTGGATTTGGTCTTTTCTGTGAGCTTCCTCCGTTTTGCTGTTACAGATTTCCTTTTCCTTTGAAGAAGTTCTTTCTCGTCATCAATGCAAGATCGGCACTATGGGGCTTCATAGTCGATCTTATTTATTCTTCTTGCATTAGTATTCCTGTCAGTTCTTCAAACATCGGAATCTTCTCTGTCACATTTATCGCAGTGATGAACATTTGGTAGTCATCGGTCACACCATTCATGGTAATTATTACAAGATCTATATCTTCAAGTGTATTGCCAATGTCTGACAATTTGTTCCTCTGATCCTTGATCCGTGCTATGAAGGAAGCAACTATTTCATTCTCCTCCATCTTCAGGGATAAGATCTTTCTCCTCAGAAACAATAGACGATTTGTATTCTTGATCTCATACAAATCCTTCAATATTCCCCAGATTTCGCTTGCTAATTTTCATTCTCTGATGTGTGGTATGATACATTCTTTCATTGACATATTCAACAACATTCTTGCTTTACCTTCTTGCTTCTCCAACTCTGGGACTGATGTTGATCCAGTTGCTAGCTTCTACTCATCCCCATTTGCAATCGTACAATCACTTTGCACTTCGAGAAGAGTCTACATCTTGAATTTCAAATTGGCATAATTGGAGACATCAAGCTTGTTATTCTCATTCAAGCATGCTTCAAACATTTGATTATTCATCTTGGCGATTAAAAAAATTTGACAAGTAAAAAGAAAAGTTAGATTTACCCCAGATCTATGTCGAAGACAGAGATCGTTGATCTCCAATATTGTTTGATCTCATAGCACACACGCAGATCCTTGCGGCTTCATTCAAAACCTCTACCACGGCCTCCTTGACAAACCTCGACCTCCAGGTAGCCTATTGTCGTCAACCACTACCAGGACACAAGCTTCTCTCGGCCTCCATGCAGTTTGCACCACAGACTTGCGAAAGTCTTAGTAATTGTACACTTCAAATCTACGATGGTCGATAAAATAAAAACATGCAGAAGGTATACAGTGCGATCGTCATGTTTGTGCACCTGAAACTTGTGACGATTTTGGCTCAATCATGCCCTCCACTCAGCGCACAGGTTCCTCAACCTTGATGCTCTCATACCATGTTAAAAATGCAATGTTCTGTATTAAATAAAATGAAACCCACTGGTTAGCTCTACGAAAGCGTGTCTAAACCAAGAGAGTCTGGTTCTGCAGAACGCTCTCTCTTGTCCATGTACATCACACATTATATAGTAATCATAGATTTAGGGAAGTTAGAACCGTAACCTAAAATATAGAAACTAATTCCTATCCTGAGGTCTCGTGAACCAACTCACTATTCTAAGATATTCTCCATTATCTCTAACATTTAACCATTTTAGTGTTATAAAGGTGATATAAGTTTTCATTCCATAGGGTTTTGGCAATTGTCAAAACTAACATTCAATAACTAGTGATATTTTCTTTTATTTTAGTAATGTTGATTTTCTTCTTTGTACTAGTCAAAACCAAGAGACAAATTTGATGTTGTGAACGTATTAAACACCTAATTGTGGTGTTCTAATTTTAATTCTTTCTCTAATTCTTGATGATAAAATATATTCCCAAAATATAACCATAATGAAATTTTCAATACTATCAATTTTACAAAATGACTTCTTGTATTATCTAATACTTTTGTCAAAATTATCTTTATACCATACTTATTTGAGTGTGATTTTTGAAGAATATTTTTTGAACATCTTATCATCCATATTATTTATATTATCTTTATACACTAAGTACTTAATCATAATCACAATCTAAATCCATAAAATACTCATTGAACATGATTAAATTTGAGATTATCTATCTTTCTGTAAGATTTTGTATGCATATTTCATCAAAACTTCAAATCAGTATAAAATAAAACGAATGGTTGTTCTCTTATCACATCACAAAAGAATATGTGAATGTACAATCATTTTTAAGGCTATATTTGAATGCTAAAGTTCTATTTAAGTTTGGAAAGAAAATCTATTTCAATATATTTTATGATGACACTTACTTCCAATTACCATTTCCGTTTACCAAAATATCATAAGTGATTAATTTGTATTTAGTTGGAATAAGATTCATGTTATCATTTCTTAAATAAATACATATATTAGACTAAATCTTTCTGAGGATTCTTAATTTTTTTATCAAGCTAATAGGATTTATTTCAATAAGAGCAATATCATTACTATGATGAAGAAGGATGACAATTATATGAGTGAGAAGATGAATAATACAATCTGTATCTTCAAAAAACCATCTAACTTGTTAATGTAAATGCAAAAATAAGTGTAAGGGATAAGGGACAATATTGCTTGACTTCATTATTAAATTTATTTTATTTTTAGAAACCCTTACTATTTTTGAATGTGGAAGTGATGTTCTCATAGAAAAACAACTATTTATTTCCATTAAGAAGAACTTTTACCTTTTCTAACCTATTAGAAAAGTTCTAAAACTAATGAAACGACAAAGAAGATCAATTTTATTATTACAGCGCTGTTTCATAATTATCTTATAATATGTAGGTCACCTATCATTGAGTAATACCATCTAATGTTTATCTAGTTTTTAGCTATTTTCCCATGAATTTCTAATCCTATGTTAACCTTCCTTTCCAAAATGATTTTCTATTGCTGAATTAAAATATTACTAATCATAAAGATAATATGATTATATATATTGATTTTATCCCACATTTAAAAACATGTATGATGAGTATTTAAATCAAGAGCTTAGTAAAAACAAGTATGATGAGTATTTGAGTCAAAGGCCTAGAAGAACGCTACTTGACTACTAAATTAAAGAGATTGCGTAAGTGAGAAATGGGAATAGACACTGTGATTTTTTTTTATTTCAACTTGGTTTTGTTCAATTTTCTTGGCTTTTATTTTTTTTTTTACTTCTTTAAATTTAAAATTTTATGTCCTGTGTTAAAAAAAATTCATCCTTTCAAAAACGTTTGGAATGTTGTACACAACTATAAATAATTCATAAATATTTTTAAAATAAAATAAGAATCGGAAACCCTCAAAGAAGTAATATTAATTTCTTTACCTTTATGAGATATAATTTTCCTCTAAATATTTATAGGACCTATATTAGATAAGGTGCAAAGTATCCTCTTGGTTTCCATTTACGTAGCACCTTCATTTCTCTCAAGGTGCAAAGTATCCTTCTGGTTTCCATTTACGTAGCACCTTCATTTCTCTTTTAGTTAAGCCTTTGTATCTATTAAGATGATCATATTTTATAGTCCTAATAAAATCCTTCCAAGTTTTTTCCTATCAAATTTCGTCTTTTATCACTCCAAGGGTTAGATATACTATTTTTCATTTTACATAACACCTTGGTAGAGAAATTTCTAGTGGAAGTACAAAGGTTTGAAATTGTTGTTATATGATAATAAATCTAGTTCAATATTTAACTCCTTTTAGAAGTTATGAACTTCATTTTCGTGAAAATTGTCTTTTGCTACTTGGCTTCTCTCCATTTTATTTCTCATCCATGACCATGTTTACATTTAGTGCTATAGGTGTATGATGAAAATCATGCTCACGGTTTCTTAAATGGTTGGACTTTATATTTTGGTTATGTGCGGGATATATCGCATAATCTATGAAATTGTAACAGTACCTATGGTCCTGATTCGTCTGAACTAAAATCTTACTATTTGATTAGACCATTCAAAATTATTAGGTCGTGAGAGTTATAGAGATGGGCTCACTGAATACCAAAGAAACTCTTGGTCATTTCTTCACAATTTCTTTCGTCTACATTTACTAAAACTAATTTATAATATAGGAATAAATAATTATATTAAAATTGTTGCTTGAAAATATGTAATAATACTTGCATTTTTATCAATAAATCATGTTAGGCAGACGATACTACTTTTATTTCACAGATTATAAATATTTTGTTGTAAATTTTATATTAATAGTTCTTATTTAAAAGGCTTTTCTCACAAAAATACAATTAAGAGCTGAAAAATAATACATTTCCGTATAAATCTTCTTAACATTAATATTTGAAGCTCAATGTGATGATAACTATTAGTTATTATTTAAGAATCTTTGCCTCCAATTCCTCAATGAGAGGATTTGATATTCCATGGTGCCTACAGTGAAAATTTCTCTATGCGAGGTATTTTAGGTTCTTTACTGTGCCAAGTTTCACCAATAACGTATAGGCTGTTTACTCTAGCGAAAATCATGATAGTTACAAGAAGGATAACTGTCTAAAATTCTTATTTATTATTATCTTTTGGCTTCTTATCTCTAATAATATGATTTAGGTTACAAATCACTGATTTTTTATCTTCTTTTAATTTTTTAAAATCTTAATCCAACTTGGTATTTTGTGACGAGATCTTCATTCACAAATATTATTGAGCTTTTTAAGCACGGTGTTTTTCTTAATATGGCATATTTATAGTCATTAATTATTATAATAACTAAAATCAATTTATCTTTAAGTTCAATTATTTTCCCTAGAGTTTTTCATTTTATAAGACAAGTTGTTTTAATTTCTGATTTATTTGTTAGTATTACCATAACCAATGCTAATATGTCTTCGTATTCTTTCTCTTTTATAGTGTAAGTTATGAAGACAGAGGTTCCTTCATTACACACATGGTATAACTCTATAAACCCTTTCATTTCATTTTGGGTGAGTTTGAGATGAAGTTTAGGTTCCAAACTATGTAGATCAAAATTATTAATTAGTTGTTTTTCTAACTCTTTAATCTTATATGTATAATTAGGAATTCTTGAACTAGTTATTTTAAGAGTCATTACTTCTTTCTTATTCATTGACATATAATTATGACTTTTTAAATTATTTATTTTCAGAGCAATTCTTAATTTCTTATGCATTGATTTTATGTTTCTAGTAATCTAACTTTGATTTTTTATAATTATTTTTAAAACTATAATGTTTGATTATCTATATATATCTAAATATCATAATTTTATTGCCAAAATTTATTATACAACATTGCTCTTTATTTCATTTTAAAATTTCTCATCACTTCTCTACATTTTTCTAATCATTGTCCATGTTGGTTGAAGTTATTTAAATTTACTTTCTCAGCTTCCACTTGATAATTTGGGTATCCTAAAAAAAAATTATTAATAATAAAATAAATTTATTTTTAATTTTCATATATTAAATAAAGAATAAAGTTCAAAATTATTATTTGAGGGTGTATTTATTTTAGAATAAGGCTTTTAAAGTTTTAGTTTATTTATCACTAAATAATATAGAATATTCACTAATATTCAGATATCTAAGTTTGAACTTTATCTCTAAAATAATTATTTATTTCTTCTCTTTCAGTTAAACTAATCAATTTAAAAAATACCATATAAATTCAGTTACAATTTTTTGGCCATATATTATTAGTATGAAATTGTATGGGAAAATAGTATTCTAACAAAGTTAATTTATGCATTAAAAATATACATGAGACAATAAGGTGAATATGCATAGTAAAAAACTTTGTTAAATATCTGTTTCTCGTACCTTTCTGGTTTCGTTTCTGTTTTTGTTTTTCTTTTCCGGTAACATAGGTACATGTAGCCTATTTTCTAAATAATTTTTAGATATACAAAATGTAATATTGTTTTCTTCTGATCAATACCATTACAGGGATCTCTTTTACTGCCAAAAGAAAAACAGCTTATACTTAAATTAATTTGTTAGTCATTTTTTATGTATATAATGTTAATATAATGCAATGATATTTATACTACAGTCATATGAAAGTTTTTGTTGTATGCAAGCATATATCTTCCACTTGCTTATAAAATAACAAAATTGTGCTTAGTACACGTGGATCAGCGTGCACCAACCGAGTAACGTGTAATGTGTTTGTTGTTATCTTTCTGAAAATAACTTGCTTCGTCATAATTAATTGTAAATATAATCAGATTGTCTTATTTTTTTTTAAATAAATTTGCAATGACAAGGATATCTGTACCATGAACGAAATTCCGATGAATTCCATATCAAAACATTTTACGGAGGCAAACAATAAAGTAAAAGAGGTACAAGCCACTGATGAGATACAAAATTAGATAAAACATCTACTGGGGGGCAATGTATTCATTGAATTTTTTTATTCATCGGATAACATAAATCGGGACAGTTTTGCTCCTATTTCTATTTCTATTGTGAATCTGAAAATTTATACTCAGACCACTGTATGAAACGGTAGATTTGTATCAAAAAGTCTGCAATAGAATTGATACTCTTCTAAGTACATAATCTTTGTAGATCCATTCATTCCTCACAATATCTCTCCTCAGGATCTTTGTAGATCCTTTTCATTCCTCAGCATTCTCAAGATGCGTGAATTCGTTATTATTCTTTGACATTTCCAATTAACAATATTCACTATTAATCATATTTAATTTATACGGTGATTGCAAATATGTTCTATTGCCACTTCTATACTGTAGAAGTAACTAGTAACTGCGTTCGTGACAAAGAATGAAAAATCAACTAGGGGTATAATTACCTAACTACGCAGATTTTAATATTTTTTAAGTTTTATTTGTTATGGATGCGCTAGTTATTTTGTTGAAAAGAGTTATTTATTGAGTTTGTATCCAGTATTTTATCTAATTTTTTTCTTTCTCAGTAGGTGTATTTGATATCGTTACTTATATTTTTTGGGTCTGCTCTACATAAGCAGTCTGAAGTGTATCCCAACACTAATTTTTCATTCTTTATCACAGTATCAGATTGTAAGTCACTAATTGGGTACACACTAGGCTTGTGATGGAAGGGGATTGTTAGACATTAAATAAACCCATCATTTTCGTGTATTTCGTGTTTTGCACATCTCATAAATACTTATTCAAAACTATGTGATTGTTAACTAACACATATAAATTTCAATGGTTAGATAACCAACCTTTCAAAATATCTAAGGTACAGTATTAAATTGTCGTGATAACCAACAATTCACAATATCTGACTGACAGTGTTAAATTCTCTCTCTCGAATACCGTTGTTGGTTTTTGTCGTTACGTTGCTACCGTTAATAGGAAAAAGTAGCATGATGCATCTCGTGATTTATCCTAACGTGTGTGATCTTATGAAATGGTGCAAGGATATAGCCGATATCACAATGCATCATTCATATATATATATGAAATACATTGTACTTTACACGTTATCATCCGTGATCTCTTGAAATGTCGTCATTCTCCTTGGTCTACTTCACGATCTTTCGAAGGGCCAATTCCTTTTGTCTACTTGCTTTCCAGTTGTATAAAATTATGTGTTTAATATAGAATAATTATTTAATAGTGTGTATTATTTTATGGCTTAAATAATGAAGAACTCAAGTTCAACTAATGAATGATGTAACTTTATGCTATATTTTACTTTAGGGTATAATGTTATAATATTTTTTAATTTTACTCGGTGTATGGTGTATTGAATAGTTAGTGATGTATATTTTTCTAATCTATATTTAATTATAAAGAAATAATTGATATTTAATAGGGGATAAGATTTAATTTGAATTTTTTTAAGTATTAATAATGTTATTTTTAAATAATTGTTCTATAATAATAAGATAAGTTTTTGGTTTTTTTTATTCTCAATCTTTATTGCATAATTGGAAATAAGAAATTTATAGAAACAATTATTTTAGTAGTATAATGAGGATTATTTGTAATATTAAAATTGACTATTTTGCAATATTTTTTGATAATATTATAAATAAATTTTATTTTGTTTGTACATGGCAATTACATATTGGACACTCGTTTAGTCAAGACCAATTATATCATAAAAAATACATTTTATTGGTAGTTGATTTAGATTAAAGTGCACTTTATTGCCAATTGATTTATAACCTAGAGCTATTTTAATTTTTTTGTTATTAAAAATTTTGAAAAATATCAAAAAAACTAAAAAACAAAACCTAAAATATCATAATAATAAATTTAAAGAAAACTAATTTAATAAACTCTTCCATAAGTCAAAAAAATAAAAACAACATAATCCCAAATAATCAAAATCACAAATAACCAACTAAAAACATAACCAAAATAACAAAAAAACATAACCAAAATAACAAAAAATAAACTAAGAAAGATAACCCTTCTCGCTAGACATAAAACCTAGAATTAAAATCTTAAACAAATCGATTTAATATCATCCATAGTAATCTAAGCTGGTTGGTCCTCGGAGCCCTCTTAAGGTGTGACACCAGAACTCCACACTTTTCGGTTATCCGAAGAGTTATGATAAGCCCACCCAACTTTTCAACCCTATCGAACTAACTTAGGAGAAACTAACATTAATTTTCAAGCCTCTGCAAGCAAGGTTTGAGCTCAGTGCAATCCATTTCGTAACCATGGAGAGCATGGGAATTGAAGGATTTAGTATATCAGTATAGTTTTTGAATATTAAAAATTTTAATGTTTACGTAGTGAATGGTTCCTAAATTTGAAACCAAATATTTTGTGTGAGAATCCGTTTCCCAATTTTAATAATAATCCGTTTCAATTTTTACATTTACATTTTCCTAAAAAACAAAAAAACTCTCTTTAGAGAAGGAGAAACAAAATGATTAAAAACTTGAAGAGGCTTAATGGTTGCCGATTTTACTAGGGGTTGATGGGTTGGAAGCTTCCCCACTAACTAGGTAGCAGAGCCATGAGGAAAATTGTAGACGAGTGAACAAAAGAAACCGAGAACGTTAAGAGCAAAGGCTTGAGAGAAAGGGTAGGGATATCTACATTCCGCATTCCAATCCCATTATGTTTCCCTTTCTAACCGACATGAGAGTCACATGTCGAGGGGCCAACTAAGTCCAACTTGCAACGCTGCATTATGTGTTTGTGGCTTTGTCGTGCACTCCAGACCTAGGTCACAATTATATCAATGGTATTTTTATTTAAGATATATGAATAATCAAGGAGTATTTTAAATAATGAATATGTTTAAATTTATGTAATAATATTTATTATTCTGACTTTCAGTTGACATAATTGTATTATAT